>CM064533.1:33485785-33533285 GCA_032716605.1 Paralithodes platypus
CTTCTTCCACGATATCCTCAACCTCTACGATGAGAGTAAAGCTGTAGATATTATATACCTTGATTTTCAAAAGGCCTTTGACAAAGTTCCCCACAAACGTTTACTGCTAAAACTAAAAGCGCATGGAATACAAGACGGTGTGTTGAAATGGATAGAAAATTGGCTCAGCGACAGAAAGCAAAGAGTAGTCATAAACGGTAAGGCATCAAAATGGACCAATGTAAGTAGCGGGGTACCCCAGGGATCGGTACTAGGACCAATTCTCTTTCTAATTTACATCAACGACATAGATGAGGGTCTCACCTGTACAATCTCAAAATTTGCTGACGATACAAAAATTGCAAATAGCGTACTCTCAAAAGAACAAGTTGACGATATGCAACACAATCTAGATAAATTGTCATGTTGGGCCCAAATTTGGCAAATGAGTTTCAATGCGGATAAATGTAAAGTACTACATATCGGATACCTAAATGAGAAAGCAAACTATTCGATGAATGGCACTCAGCTTAAGAATGTAAACAGAGAAACCGATCTGGGAGTAACAATATCGAGTAACCTAAAACCGAGTCAACAATGTTCAGAAGTTGTTAAGAAGGCAAACAAAATAATTGGCTTTATAGGCAGGTCATTTGAGCATAAATCCAAAGAAGTTATCCTAACCCTTTACAATTCATTAGTCCGCCCTCTTCTGGAATACTGCGTTCAATCCTGGTGCCCTTATTACCAAAAAGATATAAACAAGCTAGAACGAGTTCAACGTAGAGTTACCAAAATGATACCTAGCCTAAAGAACAACCCATACGAAGAGCGTCTTAGAGAATTAAATCTATTTCCTTTAACCCAGCGCAGATTAAGAGGTGACTTAATTCAAGTGTTCAAAATCATCAAAGGCATCGACAATATGAACTGTAGTAAGTACTTCACTATCGACCAATCTAATTACACGCGGGGAAACGGTTGCAAAATTATTGGTAAATCTTTTAACTCACACGAATCTAAGAATTTCTTCTTCAATCGAGTTGTCAACTTGTGGAATGGGCTTCCCCGAAACGTTATAGACTGCATCACCGTTGATTCATTTAAACTCCGCCTAGACAAATATCTCGCATCAAACCCGCGACTGACTGCGTTTGTAAATGAATAACTTTATTTTATCCCCCCCTCAGTTACTAACCCATCTGTCCCCTACTAACTTCCTAATCCTGCCACGGACATTAGTTCCAGGGCAGTAATTCCCTTTCCAATGTTCCCTTACCCACTCTAAACCACTGTTTGGACACTTGATCCTCAGTGTTTTGGAGGACAAGCAACCTAGAAGGGTCACTAGATCTGTTGTTGCTTGATTTCCTTTGTACTCCTTTGTACTCCTTTGTCTTGCCTGTGTTGGTGCACCTGTGCGACGCATTATACGAAGCATGAGAGGGAGAGTGGGTAACTCTCTCTCTCTTTCACACACTGTGTCTGTCTCTCTCTCTCTCTCTCTCTCTGAATCAAAGATTTTTTAGCTAATAATATAGGAGAGACTACCTGGCTGGGCTGCTCCACCCAGAGAGATTTTTGTGGGATTATTTTTGGTGAGGCATCTGACTGGGGGTGCGACACATTATACGAAGCATGACCTAGAACAGTAGACGACGCATTAAACGAAGCATGACCTAGCTATACGACGCATTATACGAAACGTGACAGCGAGAGGGAGAGTGTGTACCTCATCGGAGCACAGCCACCGCCGCCGTATTCTCTGTGCTTGCTGCACCGTCTTGCCTGTGTTGGTGCACCTGTGCAACGCATTATACGAAGCGTGACAGCGAGAGGGAGAGTGGGTAACTCTCTCTCTCTCTGAGTCAAAGATTTTTTAGCTAATAATATAGGAGAGACTACCTGGCCGGCTCCACCCAGAGAGATTTTTGTGGGATTATTTTTGGTGAGGTGTCTGACTGGGGGTGCGACACATTATACGAAGCATGACCTAGGACAGTAGACGACGCATTAAACGAAGCATGACCTAGCTATACGATGCATTATACGAAACGTGACAGCGAGAGGGAGATTGTGTACCTCATCGGAGCACAGCCACCACCGCCGTACTCTATGTGCTTGCTGCACCGTCTTGCCTGTGTTGGTGCACCTGTGCCAACACTGGCACACACGAGACCGTATTCGGCCCCTCGATTGGGTTATGAAACGATCTTTCACCCACAAAAATTTAGGAGAGAAGAAATTGTAAAAACTAGGAAGGACAAATATAAGAAAAACATGAAAAATTCCATTTTATTTTCCGATTTACATTATACGAAGCATGACCTAGCTATACAACGAATTATAAGTACGAAGCACCACAGTACCAGTTACTCCCATTAATTTTAGGTCACTTCACTTGATCCTAAAGTTAAGAAAGTGGAGGATCTGATGGGAGGGGATGGAGAGGTGCTTAGTCGGCTGTTGTCAAAGATACCCAGAGAGAGACTACCTGGCCGTGCTGCTCCACCCAGAGAGGCAACTACCTGGCCTTGCTGCTCCACCTACAGTAGAGAGAAACTAACTGGCCGGGCTCCTTCGGCGACTCACCCACAAAAATTGATGAGAGACAAAATTTTAGGAGAGACAATTTTTAGAAGAGACTACCTGGCCGGGCTGCTCCCACCCAGAGAGATTTTTGTTGGATTATTTTTGGTGAGGTGTCTGACTGGGGGTGCGACACATTATACGAAGCCTGACCTAAGACAGTAGACGACGCATTAAACGAAGCATGACCTAGCGACTACCTGGCCGGGCTGCTCCACTTAGAGAGAGACTACCTGGTCGGCGGCTGCGGTGTCGCCGCTGTGCGGGTCCCTGTCGTGATTTTCACACACAAATCTTTAGGCGATCTTCTGCTGTTGTACGTGAGTTAGTGGAATTGGGACCGATCGGAAATACTTCGATCCGAGAGCTACGACCACCCCAGTCAGACGACTCACCAAAAATAAATTATGCTATACGACTAGAGTTGGCGGTGAACCTTTTTTCTTCGGGAGGGTCTTAATTTGTGTGTGTGAAAAATTTAAAGAAATCGAATTGTCAATTATTTGTCCACGACATCTTTCACCGAGAGAAGAAATTGTAAAAACTAGGAAGGACAAATAAAAGAAAAACATGAAAAATTCCATTTATTTTCCGATTTACATTATACGAAGTATGACCTAGCTATACGACGAATTATAAGTACGAAGCACCACAGTACCAGTTATTCCCATTAATTTTAGGTCACTTCACTTGATCCTAAATTTAAGAAAGTGGAGGATCTGATGGGAAGGGATGGAGAGATGCTTAGTCGGCCGTTGTCAAAGATACCCTGAGAGAGACTACCTGGCCGGGCTGTTTAGAGAAGCGCGGGAATTCGTCGACAATGTCGTTATAGAGGTGGTTAAACAGAGAGCTATGGGACAGTTTTACAGGAAGAATGGGCTGCGAAGGGCAATTCAAGCGTACGGGGTCATGGACGGAGGGGGTGTTTCTTTAAACGCCGACTCTTACCTACAGGACGGAAAGAGGGACTTCAAACTTCCGGCACTGCAGGGGAGTGGATCACCGTCCCCTCTGGCCTTAGCGGAGGAGGCCAGGGGCGCCATTGCGATCGCGCGCGATGCCGTCGAGTCCGTGGCCTTGCGTCGTTTCTCGAACATGGAAGAGTCCATCCGTCTGATGGATTCGGAGATGAAGGCCGTGACAACTGTCACGCAAGCGGAAACCTCGTTCGTCGACACCTTGAAGGACGGTCTGAACATTGAGTCTTTTGGCGCCAATGTGTCCCTGGACGGCGAGGGGAGATGAGTGTTGGCAGAATCGGGAACGTTGGTATCCGACGAATTAGTGGCTCTGAGGGCGAACGAACGCACCTTGTCCGAAGTCATGGGCGGTTTGGGAATCGACACTCCCGAATCGTTGAACGGACAGTTCGCCCTCGAAATGTCCCTAACGTACCCGGACGAAGCACTGAATGAGTTCGCGAGTACTGTCAACGACACGGTGAGAGACATTCCGAAATTGGAGGTGGAAAAATTATAACCGATCGGGAGCAGGCTGGATAATATGGATAATATGGCGGATCCGGTAAACAGATTAGAAATTGGCAAAGCCACCGAATTCGTCATCAAAGCCGAAAGGGGGAACGGAACCGTTATATCTCTGTTAAAGTACGGCACCACCATCACCGTCGGCGCCACGGTCGCCGGCATTCTGGGCACAGCCGTCGTGGGTCTCATGCATGCCTCGAAGAGGGCCCACTATAATTGGATCAACCTGAATGGGGATCTGGTGACCTACAAGATTCCCAAGTTCTCCTGTAAGGATCATGCCGTGGGTCACGCTCTGACCACGGAACATCCATTCCTGAATAAGATCAGGAAGGCCATACAGCAAGACCAAGATTTGTTCACCGCCCGTGGAGCCACCGTCCCAGACGGTCAAGGAGTAGAGTCGACCTACGTGGGATATGCGCCCATATGCGGGACCAATGACTCGGAGGCGGGCGACTGCGGCACTTGGGCCACCTTCGATCCCCCGTCCGTCTTGCCCTCCCTCGCCTCCATGAGCGAGCTGGGCAAGGGGGTTTCTCTCACGTGTGATAAGGGACTCTCCGTCACTCAAGCGACTGCCTCTATCATCCTGTCGGCGTGGGCAGATGTCGCCAAACGCATCATCGAAGTCACTGAAGATGCCATTAGAGACGAGACTCGAAGGTTGGCTACCATCTTGGTCAATTCTCCCATATTAATCTTGGGCCTTCCCGTTGTACTCGGTCTGCTCGCCAGTCGTCTTGACATTAAAAAGTGGAAATTCGGTTTGGCTGTTGGTCTGTGGGTTCTGGCGTTCCTGCTGGTATTGCGTTTTTTCATCGGGTCTGGTATTTTTACTCGGAACTGGTTTGATGTCAGTGTGAGGAGGGCGCCCCACCAAGCGCCGCGGGGCGACACAAACCCCCCTAACGAATCAAAGAGGAGGAAAATGAGCACAGGGGATCAAATAAACGTATTCGACAAGAGAATGAGAGATCTTAATGTACTGAGGCCCATTTTCGGCAAAGCTAATGTCCAGAACGCTCACGATTTCTTGGGTTCTTTCGCCCCCCAGGTCAACCCCCAGACATTCTATAAGAACCTATCCTTTGGTCCACCGGGGAGATACCGAGTAAAACCTGTGAATGGGAGCAGTCTCGCTGGAGAAGATAGATACCTCAGTCTTCACCACATTCCTCCTCCTCCCCACGAACTCTTCTTCCCGTTGCCGCCAGCCTCGCGGGAATCTGACCGGGGGTCCTCGGTCAACAGCTGCACAGAGAATCCAACCGTGGCCATGGCCATCATTGGCGTTGACCCCTTTCAGGACAAGTACTTCAATCTGAGGAGTGTCATGTCTGTCCGGAGCAAAGGAGCTTACAGTTTTCATGTCACGAATGAAGGACGAGGACGCTACAAGGATCTTGTCAGGTATCAGTCACAGGAGGTACCGTCTTGGGTGACCTCACGCACGTGCTTGCTGGTGTCCATGGACACTGGTGAGGAAAATCTGCAGGAGAAGATCAAGCTCTCTTTCTTGAATTCTTCCATTGTGACCGACGTTCACTTGGTAATCAGGGGATGGTTCGGTCTCACCGTATCAATTGACGTGCTAAAAGGTAAAGCATCTTCCGCAGAACTGCCTCGCTCAAGAGCAACCTACCAGATCGACGTAGTTAGAAAATCATCTGCGACATCCCGTTTTTCGATCATTTATAACGTTGATCACTCCATTCACGAAGATTCGTATCTATCTAAAAATATCATGCATGACATTATCTGGAACCATTATATCCTCATTGTCGATAACGCCATGAATGTGGACAACGACTCGGAGAAATATGGGCCTGTGAATTTGAAGGGTGTCACCGTAAAATTAATGAGATATGCCTACGTGTTGGGATATTTGCGTGCCGCAGGGGTGCCCCGGTTTGTACTGGATGATCACAGAATACACTTTTCTATTCTAGGACAGATGTTGGAGGATATTGGCCATAATGATCTGATTCCATACAGTAATGAGGACACTAATTCCCTTAGCGCAATTAAAGACTATATTACTGAAATGATTACCAGAAATGATGATAGACTGAAATTAGTGTTGAGTATGGGACATTCTTTAATGCCTATTCTCAGGAAAAAAATTATTGGTCACTAAAAACACAAATAACTGAAAATGGTTTTATTTCTCCCAATATCCCAGAACGTCATCTTGCAACTGGTCTGTCCGTAACACTAATGTTAGGGAACAGTGTGAATAGAGACTTCAATTATTGGCTCTCAGGGCGAAATTGGCAGAAATAGGACTAGCGTTACCAGAACTTTGCATTAGGAATAGTTTTTTATGCCGATTTCAGAAATGCACCTAGCAATTTGATTAATCTTCAGAGAAAGGAAATATGGCCCACTGTATCATGGACAAGCCTGAAATTCTACTCCTAATGCATAATTCTGGTAATGCTAGCCCTATTTCTGCCAGTTTTGCCTTGTGGGTCAATGTTATAATATTATTACATCCTGCTACCTCAGACAGCTTCCTAGGCAAAATGTCCCCTAGTAACCCTTCTGAGCCGACGGTGTAGGACAATCGTAATAACTCTACGGAGATGGCACATCGGGTTACACTATGTTCCGGCGTTGGACTACATCCGTCCGATATGTGCTTCGGTTCGTGTCAACATCAATCTTTCTACTATTTGTACCATTCCCATTGTTATTGTCGCTGCTGCAATGGCCTCTGGCGTAGTGGCACTGACCCCAGTGGTCACCACTGTAATGACCTCTGGCGGATGATCGAAGCAGTTTAGTATGGGCACCCTGCACCGTCTAGAGCTCCGCTTCTCCTGTGTGCTCCGCCTTGTGGGTTTTTTTATGTAAAAATAAAAACAGTTTAGAATTTATATTTTATTATATCCTTTTTGAGGGGTTATATATTGGTTATATGCTATGTAGTCACCTACTGTATCCTCCACTTTCTTAACTTTAGGATCAAGTGACCTAAAATTAATGGGAGTAACTGGTACTGTGGCACTTCGTATGTGTTTGTACAAATACAAACTGTTTAGAATTTATATGTTATTATAATCCTTTTTGGGGGTTATATATTGGTTGTTTGCTATGTAGTCACCTACAGTATATCCTCTACTTTCTTAACTTTAGGATCAAGTGACCTAAAATTAATGGGAGTAACTGGTACTGTGGTGCTTCGTATAATTCGTCCTATAACTAGGTCATGCTTCGTATAATGTAAATCGGAAAATAAAATGGAATTTTTCATGTTTTTCTTTGATTTGTCCTAGTTTTTACAATTGTATCGACAAATTTAGTGTTTGTACAAATAAAAACTGATTATAATTTATATTTTATTATATCCTTTTTGGGGGTTATATAATGGTTGTATGCTATGTAGTCACCTATATCCTCCACTTTCTTTTCTTTAGGATCAAGTGACCTAAAATTAATGGGAGTAACCGGTATTGTGGTGCTTCGTATGTGTTTTTGCAAATAAAAACTGTTTAGAATTTATATTTTATTGTATCCTTTTTAGGGGTTATATATTGGCTGTTTGGTATGTAGTCACCTTCAGTATATCCTCCACTTTCTTAACTTTAGAATCAAGTGACCTACATTTAATGGGAGTAACTGGTACTGTGGTGCTTCGTATAATTCGTCGTATAGCTAGGTCATGCTTCGCATAATGTAAGTCGAAAAAATAAAATGGAATTTTTCACATTTTTCTTTTATTTGTCCTAGTTTTTACAATTGTATTGACAAATTTAGCTTTCTCGAAAAAAAGATTGATTATAATTTGTCCACATCTTTCACCCACAAACATTTAGACCCTCCTGAAAAAAGGTTCACCGCCAACTCAAATTCCACCAACTCACGTTGGACAGCAGAAGATCGCCTAAAAATGTGTGTGTTAAAATCACGACAGGGACCCGTACATTTCTCTGGCTTCTTCCAAGGAAGAGGGGATGAGCCCTCTCGCCTTTCTGTTCCGCAGGAGGACCCCTCCTTCAGACAACTTTGCTGTGTTGCAATCTGAAAATTCAAATGGCTACTCACCCTCAATCGTATAACCTAAGCTCATGCGTTTAGGAGAGAAGAACTACTTGGCCGGGCTGCTCCACCCAGAAAGAGACTACCTGGTCGGGCTGCTCCACCCAGAGAGAGCGACTATCTGGCCGGGTTGTTCTACCCAGAGAGAGACTACCTAGTCGGGCTGCTCCACCTAGAGAGAGCGACTACCTGGCCGGGCTGCTCCACCCAGAGAGATTTTTGTGGGATTATTTTTGGTGAGTCGTCTGACTGGGGGTACGACACATTATACAAAGCATGACCTAGGACAGTAGGCGACGCATTAAACGAAGCATGACCTAGCTATACGACGCATTATACGAAACGTGACAGCGAGAAGGAGAGTGTGTACCTCATCGGAGCACAGCCACCGCCGCCGTATTCTATGTGCTTTCTGCACCGTCTTGCATGTGTTGGTGCACCTGTGCGAACACCGGCACACACGACACCGTATTCGGCCCCTCGATTGGGTTATGAAACGATCTTTCACCCCCAAAAATTTAGGAGAGAAGAAATTCTATAAACTAGGAAGGACAAATAAAAGAAAAACATGAAAAATTCCATTTTATTCTCCGATTTACATTATACGAAGCATGACCTAGCTATACGACGAATTATAAGTACGAAGCACCACAGTACCAGTTACTCCCATTAATTTTAGGTCACTTCACTTGATCCTAAAGTTAAGAAAGTGGAGGATCTGATGGGAAGGGATGGAGAGGTGCTTAGTCGGCCGTTGTCAAAGATACCCAGAGAGAGAGACTACCTGGTCGGTCTGCTCCGCCCAGAGAGGTGACCACCTGGCCGGGCTGCTCCACCTACAGTAGAGAGAGACTAACTGGGCGTGCTCCTGCGGCGACTCACCCACAAAAATTTAGGAGAGACAAAATTTAGGAGAGACTACCTGGTCGGGCTGCTCCCACCCAGAGAGATTTTTGTGGGATAATTTTTGGTGAGGCGTCTGACTGGGGGTGCGACACATTATCCGAAGCATGACCTAGGACAGTAGACGACGCATGATTAAACGAAGCATGACCTAGCTATACGACACATTATACGACACGTGACAGCGAGAGGGAGAGAGTGTACCTCGTCGGAGCACAGCCGTATTCTGTGTGCTTGCTGCACCGTGTTGCCTGTGTTGGTGCACCTGTGCCAACACAGGCACACACGAGACTGTATTCGGCCCCTCGATTGGGTTATGAAACGATCTTTCACCCACAAAAATTTAGGAGAGAAGAATTTGTAAAAACTAGCAAGGACAAATAAAAGAAAAATATGAAAAATTCCATTTTATTTTCCGATTTTACGAAACATGACCTAGCTATACGACGAATTATAAGTACGAAGCACCACAGTGCCAGTTACTCCCATTAATTTTAGGTCACTTCACTTGATCCTAAAGTTAAGAAAGTGGAGGATCTGATGGGAGGGGATGGAGAGGTGTTTAGTCCGCTGCTATCATAGATACCCAGAGAGATACTACCTGGCCGGGTTGCTCCACTCAGAGAGGCGACTACCTGGCCTGGCTGCTCCACCTAGAGAGAGACTACCTGGCGAGGCTGCTGCGGCGTCGCCGCTGTGCGGGTCCCTGTCGTGATTTTCACACACAAATCTTTAGGCGATCTTCTGCTGTCCAACGTGAGTTGGTGGAATTGGGATCGATCGGAAATACTTCGATCCGAGAGCTACGACCACCCCAGTCAGACGACGCACCAAAAATAAATTCTGATATACGACTTGAGTTGGCGGTGAACCTTTTTTCTTCGGGAGGGTCTAAATTTGTGTGTGTGAAAAATGTATTAAAGAAATCGAATTGTCAATTATTTGTCCACGACATCTTTCACCGAGAGAAGAAATTGTAAAAACTAGGAAGGACAAATAAAAGAAAAACATGAACAATTCCATTTTATTTTCCGATTTACATTATACGAAGCATGACCTAGCTATATGACGAATTATAAGAACGAAGCACCACAGTACCAGTTACTCCAATTAATTTTAGGTCACTTAACTTGATCCTAATGTTAAGAAAGTAGAGGATCTGATGGGAAGGGATGGAGAGGTGCTTAGTCGGCCGTTGTCAAAGATACCCAGAGAGAGACTACCTGGTCGGGTTGCTCCGCCCAGAGAGGTGACTACCTGGCCGGGCTGCTCCACCTACAGTAGAGAGAGACTAACTGTCCGGGCTCCTGTGGCGACTCACCCACAAAAATGTAGGAGACAAAATTTAGGAGAGACTACCTGGTCGGGCTGCTCCCACCCAGAGAGATTTTTGTGGAATTATTTTTGGTGAGACGTCTGACTGGGGGTGCGACACATTATCCGAAGCATGACCTAGGACAGTAGACGACGCATTAAACGAAGCATGAACTAGCGACTACCTGGATGGGCTTCTCCACATAGAGAGAGACTACCTGGTCGGGCTGCTGCGGCGTCGCCGCTGTGCGGGACCCTGTCGTGATTGTCACACACAAATTTTTAAGCGATCTTCTGCTGTCCAACGTGAGTTGGTGGAATTGGGATCGATGGGAAATACTTCGATCCGAGAGCTACGACCACCCCAGTCAGACGACTCACCAAAAATAAATTCTGCTATACGACTTGAGTTGGCGGTGAACCTTTTTTCTTCGGGAGGGTCTAAATGTGTGTGTGTGAAAATTTTTAAGAAATCGAATTGTCAATTATTTGTCCACGACATCTTTCACCGAGAGAAGAAATTTAAAAACTAGGAAGGACAAATAAAAGAAAAACATGAACAATTCCAATTTATTTTCCGATCTACATTATACGAAGCATGACCTAGCTATACGACGAATTATAAGTACGAAGCACCACAGTACCAGTTACTCCCATTAATTTTAGGTCACTTCACTTGATCCTAAAGTTAAGAAAGTGGAGGATCTGATGGGAAGGGATGGAGAGGTGCTTAGTTGGCCGTTGTCAAAGATACACAGACAGAGACTACCTGGTCGGGCTGCTCCGCCCAGAGAGGCGACTACCTGGCCGGGCTGCTCCACCGACAGTAGAGAGAGATGCGGCGACTCACCCACAAAAATTTAGGAGAGACAAAATTTAGGAGAGACTACCTGGTCGGGCTGCTCCCACCCAGAGAGATTTTTGTGGGATTATTTTTGGTGAGGCGTCTGACTGAGGGTGCGACACATTATACGAAGCATGACCTAGGACATTAGATGACGCATGATTAAACGAAGCATGACCTAGCTACACAACACATTATACGAAAAGGGACAGAGAGAGGGAGAGAGTGTACCTCGTCGGAGCACAGCCGTATTCTGTTTGCTTCCTGCACCGTGTTGCCTGTGTCGGTGCACCTGTGCCAACACAGGAGGATCTGATGGGAAGGGATGAAGAGGTTCTTAGTCGGCCATTGTCAAAGATACCCAGAGAGAGACTACCTGGTCGGGCTGCTCCACCCAGAGAGGCGACTACCTGGCCGGGCTGCTCCACCGACAGTAGAGAGAGATGCGGCGACTCACCCACAAAAATTTAGGAGAGACAAAATTTAGGAGAGACTACCTGGTCGGGCTGTTCACACCCAGAGAGATTTTTGTGGGATAATTTTTGGTGAGGCGTCTGACTGGGGGTGCGACACATTATACGAAGCATGACCTAGGACAGTAGACGACGCATGATTAAACGAAGCATGACCTAGCTATACGACACATTATACGAAACGTGACAGCGAGAGGGAGAGGGTGTACCTCGTCGGAGCACAGCCGTGTTCTGTGTGCTTGCTGCACCGTGTTGCCTGTGTTGGTGCACCTGTGCCAACACAGGAGGATCTGATGGGAAGGGATGGAGAGGTGCTTAGTCGGCCGTTGTCAAAGATACCCATTAGAGACTACCTGGCCGGGCTGCTCCACCTACAGTAGAGAGAGATGCGGCGACTCACCCACAAAAATTTAGGAGAGACAAAATTTAGGAGAGAGACTACCTGGTCGGGCTGCTCCCACCCAGAGAGATTTTGGTGGGAATATTTTTGGTGTGGCGTCTGACTGGGGGTGCGACACATTATACGAAGCATGACCTAGGACAGTAGACGACGCATGGCGAAGCATGACCTAGCTATACGACACATTATACGAAACGTGACAGCGAGAGGGAGAGGGTGTACCTCGTTGGAGCACAGCCGTATTCTGTGTGCTTGCTGCACCGTGTTGCCTGTGTTGGTGCACCTGTGCCAACACAGGAGGATCTGATGAGAAGGGATGGAGATGTGCTTTGTCGGCCGTAGTCAAAGATACCCAGAGAGAGACTACCTGGTCGGGCTGCTCCGCCCAGAGAGGCGACTACCTGGCCGGGCTGCTCCACCGACAGTAGAGAGAGATGCGGCGACTCACCCACAAAAATTTAGGAGAGACTACCTGGTCGTTCCACCCAGAGAGGCGACTAACTGGCCGGGCTGCTCCACCGACAGTAGAGAGAGATGCGGCGACTCACCCACAAAAATTTAGGAGAGACAAAATTTAGGAGAGACTACCTGGTCGCTCCGCCCAGATAGGCGACTACCTGGCCGGGCTGCTCCACCGACAGTAGAGAGAGATGCGGCGTCTCACCCACAAAAATTTAGGAGAGACAAAATTTAGGAGAGAGACTACCTGGTCGGGCTGCTCCCACCCAGAGAGATTTTGGTGGGAATATTTTTGGTGAGGCGTCTGACTGCGGGTGCGACACATTATACGAAGCATGACCTAGGACAGTAGACGACGCATGATTAAACGAAGCATGACCTAGCTATACGACACATTATACGAAACGTGACAGCGAGAGGGAGAGGGTGTACCTCGTCGGAGCACAGCCGTATTCTGTGTGCTTGCTGCACCGTGTTGCCTGTGTTGGTGCACCTGTGCCAACACAGGAGGATCTGATGGGAAGGGATGGAGAGGTGCTTAGTCGGCCGTTGTCAAAGATACCCAGAGAGAGACTACCTGGTCGGGCTGCTCCGCCCAGAGAGACGACTACCAGGCCGGGCTGCTCCACCGACAGTAGAGAGAGATGCGGCGACTCACCCACAAAAATTTAGGAGAGACTACCTGGTCGCTCCGCCCAGAGAGGCGACTACCTGGCCGGGCTGCTCCACCGACTGTAGAGAGAGAAATGCGGTGACTCACCCACTAAAATTTAGGAGAGACAAAATTTAGGAGAGACTACATGGTCGCTCCGCCCAGAGAGGCGACTACCTGGCCGGGCTGCTCCACCGACAGTAGAGAGAGATGCGGCGACTCACCCACAAAAATTTAGGGGAGACTAAATTTAGGAGAGAGACTACCTGGTCGGGCTGCTCCCACCCAGAGAGATTTTGGTGGGACTATTTTTGGTGAGGCGTCTGACTGCGGGTGCGACACATTATACGAAGCATGACATAGGACAGTAGACGACGCATGATTAAACAAAGCATGACCTAGCTATACGACACATTATACGAAACGTGACAGCGAGAGGGAGAGGGTGTACCTCGTCGGAGCACAGCCGTATTCTGTGTGCTTGCTGCACCGTGTTGCCTGTGTTGGTGCAACTGTGCCAACACAGGAGGATCTGATGGGAAGGGATGGAGAGGTGCTTAGTCGGCCGTTGTCAAAGATACCCAGAGAGAGACTACCTGGTGGGGCTGCTCCGCCCAGAGAGGCGACTACCTGGCCGGGCTGCTCCACCGACAGTAGAGAGAGATGCGGCGACTCACCCACAAAAATTTAGGAGAGACTACCTGGTCGTTCCGCCCAGAGAGGCGACTACCTGACCGGGCTGCTCCACCGACAGTAGAGAGAGATGCGGCGACTCACCCACAAAAATTTAGGAGAGACAAAATTTAGGAGAGACTACCTGGTCGCTCCGCCCAGAATGGCGACTACCTGGCCAGGCTGCTCCACCGACAGTAGAGAGAGATGCGGCGACTCACCCACAAAAATTTAGGAGAGACAAAATTTAGGAGAGAGACTACCTGGTCGGGCAGCTCCCACCCAGAGAGATTTTGGTGGGAATATTTTTGGTGAGGCGTCTGACTGCGGGTGCGACACATTATACGAAGCATGACCTAGGACAGTAGACGACGCATGATTAAACGAAGCATGACATAGCTATACGACACATTATACGAAACGTGACAGCGAGAGGGAGAGGGTGTACCTCGTCGGAGCACAGCCGTATTCTGTGTGCTTGCTGCACCGTGTTGCCTGTGTTGGTGCATCTGTGCCAACACAGGAGGATCTGATGGGAAGGGATGGAGAGGTGTTTAGTCGGCCGTTGTCAAAGATACTCAGAGAGAGACTACCTGGTCGGGCTGCTCCGCCCAGAGAGGCGACTACCTGGCTGGGCTGCTCACCGACAGTAGAGAGAGATGCGGCGACTCACCCACAAAAATTTAGGAGAGACTACCTGGTCGTTCCGCCCAGAGAGGCGACTACCTGGCCGGGCTGCTCCACCGACAGTAGAGAGAGATGCGGCGACTCACCCACAAAAATTTAGGAGAGACAAAATTTAGGAGAGACTACCTGGTCGGGCTGCTCCCACCCAGAGAGATTTTTGTGGGATTATTTTTGGTGAGGCGTCTGACTGGGGGTGCGACACATTATACGAAGCATGACCTAGGACAGTAGACGACGCATGATTAAACGAAGCATGACCTAGCTATACGACACATTATACGAAACGTGACAGAGAGAGGGAGAGGGTGTACCTCGTCGGAACACAGCCGTATTCTGTGTGCTTGCTGCACCGTGTTGCCTGTGTTGGTGCACCTGTGCCAACACAGGAGGATCTGATGGGAAGGGATGGAGAGGTGCTTAGTCGGCCATTGTCAAAGATACCCAGAGAGAGACTACCTGGTCGGGCTGCTCCGCCAAGAGAGGCGACTACCTGGCCGGGCTGCTCACCGACAGTAGAGAGAGATGCGGCGACTCACCCACAAAAATTTAGGAGAGACTACCTGGTCGTTCCGCCCAGAGAGGCGACTACCTGGCCGGGCTGCTCCACCGACAGTAGAGAGAGATGCGGTGACTCACCCACAAAAATTTAGGAGAGAACATTTTTAGGAGAGACTACCTTGTCGCTCCGCCCAGAGAGGTGACTACCTGGCCGGGCTGCTCCACCGCCAGTAGAGAGAGATGCGGCGACTCACCCACAAAAATTTAGGAGAGACAAAATTTAGGAGAGACTACCTGGTCGCTCCGCCCAGAGAGGCGACTACCTGGCCGGGCTGCTCCACCGACAGTAGAGAGAGATGCGGCGTCTCACCCACAAAAATTTAGGAGAGACAAAATTTAGGAGAGAGACTACCTGGTCGGGCTGCTCCCACCCAGAGAGATTTTGGTGGGAATATTTTTGGTGAGGCGTCTGACTGCGGGTGCGACACATAATACGAAGCATGACCTAGGACAGTAGACGACGCATGATTAAACGAAGCATGACCTAGCTATACGACACATTATACGAAACGTGACAGCGAGAGGGAGAGGGTGTACCTCGTCGGAGCACAGCCGTATTCTGTGTGCTTGCTGCACCGTGTTGCATGTGTTGGTGCACCTGTGCCAACACAGGAGGATCTGATGGGAAGGGATGGAGAGGTGCTTAGTCGGACATTGTCAAAGATACCCAGAGAGAGACTACCTGGTCGGGCTGCTCCGCCCAGAGAGACGACTACCAGGCCGGGCTGCTCCACCGACAGTAGAGAGAGATGCGGCGACTCACCCACAAAAATTTAGGAGAGACTACCTGGTCGCTCCGCCCAGAGAGGCGTCTACCTGGCAGGGCTGCTCCACCGACTGTAGAGAGAGAAATGCGGTGACTCACCCCCAAAAATTTAGGAGAGACAAAATTTAGGAGAGACTACATGGTCGCTCCGCCCAGAGAGGCGACTACCTGGCCGGGCTGCTCCACCGACAGTAGAGAGAGATGCGGCGACTCACCCACAAAAATTTAGGGGAGACTAAATTTAGGAGAGAGACTACCTGGTCGGGCTGCTCCCACCCAGAGATTTTGGTGGGACTATTTTTGGTGAGGCGTCTGACTGCGGGTGCGACACATTATACGAAGCATGACATAGGACAGTAGACGACGCATGATTAAACACAGAATGACCTAGCTATACGACACATTATACGAAACGTGACAGCGAGAGGGAGAGGGTGTACCTCGTCGGAGCACAGCCGTATTCTGTGTGCTTGCTGCACCGTGTTGCCTGTGTTGGTGCAACTGTGCCAACACAGGAGGATCTGATGGGAAGGGAAGGAGAGGTGCTTAGTCGGCCGTTGTCAAAGATACCCAGAGAGAGACTACCTGGTGGGGCTGCTCCGCCCAGAGAGGCGACTACCTGGCCGGGCTGCTCCACCGACAGTAGAGAGAGATGCGGCGACTCACCCACAAAAATTTAGGAGAGACTACCTGGTCGCTCCGCCCAGAGAGGCGACTACCTGGCCGGGCTGCTCCACCGACAGTAGAGAGCGAAATGCGGTGACTCACCCACAAAAATTTAGGAGAGACAAAATTTAGGAGAGACTACCTGGTCGCTCCGCCCAGAGAGGCGACTACCTGGCCAGGCTGCTCCACCGACAGTAGAGAGAGATGCGGCGACTCACCCACAAAAATTTAGGAGAGACAAAATTTAGGAGAGAGACTACCTGGTCGGGCAGCTCCCACCCAGAGAGATTTTGGTGGGAATATTTTTGGTGAGGCGTCTGACTGCGGGTGCGACACATTATACGAAGCATGACCTAGGACAGTAGACGACGCATGATTAAACGAAGCATGACATAGCTATACGACACGTTATACGAAACGTGACAGCGAGAGGGAGAGGGTGTACCTCGTCGGAGCACAGCCGTATTCTGTGTGCTTGCTGCACCGTGTTGCCTGTGTTGGTGCAACTGTGCCAACACAGGAGGATCTGATGGGAAGGGATGGAGAGATGCTTAGTCGGCCGTTGTCAAAGATACCCAGAGAGAGACTACCTGGTGGGGCTGCTCCGCCCAGAGAGGCGACTACCTGGCCGGGCTGCTCCACCGACAGTAGAGAGAGATGCGGCGACTCACCCACAAAAATTTAGGAGAGACTACCTGGTCGCTCCGCCCAGAGAGGCGACTACCTGGCCGGGCTGCTCCACCGACTGTAGAGAGCGAAATGCGGTGGCTCACCCTAAAAAATTTAGGAGAGACAAAATTTAGGAGAGACTACATGGTCGCTCCGCCCAGAGAGGTGACTACCTGGCCGGGCTGCTCCACCGACAGTAGAGAGAGATGCGGCGACTCACCCACAAAAATTTAGGAGAGACTACCTGGTCGCTCCGCCCAGAGAGGCGACTACCTGGCCGGGCTGCTCCACCGACAGTAGAGAGAGAAATGCGGTGACTCACCCACAAAAATTTAGGAGAGACAAAATTTAGGAGAGACTACATGGTCGCTCCGCCCAGAGAGGCGACTACCTGGCCGGGCTGCTCCACCGACAGTAGAGAGAGATGCGGCGACTCACCCACAAAAATTTAGGGGAGACTAAATTTAGGAGAGAGACTACTTGGTCGGGCTGCTCCCACCCAGAGAGATTTTGGTGGGACTATTTTTGGTGAGGCGTCTGACTGCGGGTGCGACACATTATACGAAGCATGACATAGGACAGTAGACGACGCATGATTAAACAAAGCATGACCTAGCTATACGACACATTATACGAAATGTGACAGCGAGAGGGAGAGGGTGTACCTCGTCGGAGCACAGCCGTATTCTGTGTGCTTGCTGCACCGTGTTGCCTGTATTGGTGCAACTGTGCCAACACAGGAGGATCTGATGGGAAGGGATCGAGAGGTGTTTAGTCGGCCATTGTCAAAGATACTCAGAGAGAGACTACCTGGTCGGGCTGCTCCGCCCAGAGAGGCGACTACCTGGCTTGGTTGCTCACCGACAGTAGAGAGAGATGCGGCGACTCACCCACAAAAATTTAGGAGAGACTACCTGGTCGTTCCGCCCAGAGAGGCGACTACCTGGCCGGGCTGCTCCACCGACAGTAGAGAGAGATGCGGCGACTCACCCACAAAAATTTAGGAGAGACAAAGTTTAGGAGAGACTACCTGGTCGCTCCGCCCAGGGAGGCGACTACCTGGCCGGGCTGCTCCACCGACAGTAGAGAGAGATGCGGCGACTCACCCACAAAAATTTAGGAGAGACAAAATTTAGGAGAGACTACCTGGTCGCTCCGCCCAGAGAGGCGACTACCTGACCGGGCTGCTCCACCGAATATGCACTGTGATATCCTTGATCTTAAAGGTTTAGTTGAGGACTGGAATTACTGTCAAGAGTGATATATTTTTGTTTTTGTTTTGTGGATACATCAACAAATATATTATGTGATACTCATTATCATAAGGTTACTCAGGAACTTGAAATATAGTTACGAGCTGGAGAATATTTGTGTATATGGTATAAGAATATATATATACATAGACAAAGATTTTATTTATAACAGTTACAATGTTGCATACATTTAACCCTCTCACGTCCTTGACGCAATTTTGAGCCTATTAGGGATACTTTAAAGCCTTTGTTACCATCAGGGGTATTTAGAAACCTTTAGTTTAGTTACTTCAACCTCTGCAGTTGTCTTTGAGTTAGCTGCGGGCAGAACACTAATTTTGGAGAGGTAATTATAAGAGTGAGAGAACTCTATTTATTATTGCTAATCTGGCAACCTCTGCGTCATATAGTAGTGAGAGGGTTAAGTGACCTGTTTTTATACATATAATCAATAGGTTCCATTTCTTCAATCCCAATCCTATGATTTCAGAAATTGGTTGCACACAGGTATTTCTTTAACTCGGCAGCTGCTGGAAGACTCTTAAGAGTTTCCCCGGGCGACTGAGGGAAGACTCTTAAGATCCAGGTTTTTAAATGCGTACCAAAACCGCGGGCTTACAGTCAGGTGGCTACAAATTGGTGTGGGTGTAGTACTACTTGGCAACTCTCGATACCACCACCCGGTACGCTCGGGCCGCGCGCGTACAAGCAGTTCTCGCCAGAACCCAAGCACTAGCCATGGAGCCCACACGTCCCTCACGCTCGCACCCTGATGACACAACCAGCCCTCCTTCTGGTGATGTCAGCAGCCGTGGAAGGCAGAGGGTGGCTGCCAGAAACCCAAGCTACCATTACGACACTCCATACAGCTCTGAAGATGAAGCACCCGCACGTAAAGTACGTAAAACACGTGCAAGCAGGGGCAGTGCACAGAGGGTATTGGCCTTTGGGGACACTGCCACCACCACCCAGGCAACTGCTACCACCACCACTACCACCACTGCCACCCCTGCCACCAGTAGCACCGACGCAGGAAGCCGCCCTGGGGCTGCAAGACCTGCGGGGGCCACTAGGAGAAAAGGGACTGGCTTGGGAAAAAAACTTGTACGCCTGCCACTGTCACCTTGCCACCACCACCACCACCAGCCGCCTCTGCTGCCCATGCCGGCCCTTCTGTCCCTGCCGGCCCTTCTGCCCCTGCCCAAGGGAAAGGGAAAGGGAAAGGCAAAGGCAAAGGGAAAGGGAAAGGGGCGACAGGGACAACAATTATATTGCCTGCGTCCAGGACCTCTGCACCACCCACCACTGCTGGACCTGCCGACGCCGCCCCTGCCGGCCCTTCTGTCCCTGCCGGCCCTTCTGCCCCTGCCCAAGGGAAAGGGAAAGGGGCGACAGGGACAACAATTATATTGCCTGCGTCCAGGACCTCTGCACCACCCACCACTGCTGGACCTGCCGACGCCGCCCCTGCCGACGCTTCTGCCCCTGCCCACAAGACGCCTGCACGTGTTAGTAGGTGGATGAGGACCCTAACACCATCGAAATACGACGCCCTGTTGTTTGGGGATTCCCACGATGTTGAGAGCCAGGAGTACGACGACGCCGCCGCAGCACGGGACCGTGGGTGGTGGGGGGGGGGGAGGGGGGGGATAGTGGCAGTGAGTCTGACGAAGATGAAGACAATGAAGAAGGGCGTCCTTCTAGTGGTGAGGAGGGTGATGATGAAGCGTTGTATCGCGACCATGACAGTGATTTGTCTGATGGTGGTGCACACGCAGACGAGATTCCAATCTGCGACGCCAACATTCATACGTTTGTGTGGTCTAACGGGGCTGATTTTGTGCCTGACATGCCCCAGTTTGATGCTGGTAGGTCAGGTACAACTGCTGACTGGCCCTGTGACGACGACGCAAACGAGATGGATTTCTTCCTCGCTTTTTTCGACATGGAGATTATGACGTACATAGTTGCCCAAACAAACGCCTACTACAGGTGGGTGTTTGGCAAACTGGACGTCCTTTCTCCAAAAGCGAGAATACGAGGCTGGGTTGATACGACTGTGAATGAGTTCATGACATTCTTTGCCTTGTTGTTCCTCATGCCTCTTTGCAAGAAGCATGTGCTACAACATTATTGGAAGCACGACCCTCTCATCGCCACCCCAACTTTCAATAAGTACATGACTCGTGACAGATTTTTGTTGCTGCTAAGATTTATGCACTTTGCAGACAACGAAAATCCTAACAGGATTGACAGGATATGGAAAGTTCGGGAGGTGTTCACCATGTTGTTGGCGAGGTACAAGAAATACTTTTAGCCCTTCCTCAATTTGGTGATTGATGAGTCGCTCGTGCTCTTCAAAGGACGTCTTGTTTTCAAGCAGTATATCCCCTTGAAGAGGCATAGGTTTGGAATCAAGCTCTTCGTGTTGTGCGACTGTGAGACAGGTATAGTGCTGGACATGATCGTGTATACAGGAACTGACATTGACATACCAAAAGTCGCTGCCAATGACCCCATGGGCATGTCAGGTGCCATCATCAGGAAAATGTTGGCACCTTACCTGGGCCATGGCCACGTCTTGTACACTGACAATTGGTATACTTCTCCTGCTCTCTGCCAGTTTCTTCATGACAACCAAACGGGGTCATGTGGGACTGTCAGAAAGACAAGAAAGTTTATGCCCAAGTTCGCAGATAATGTCATTCCTCTTTCAGATTCCTCCTCCAGCGACACACCTTCTGACGATGAACTGGTCCAGGAACACCGCGAGAGGCATATCCGAAGAAGGCGACGAAGGGGGCAGAAGTACAATCAACTGGAAAAGTCCGGGAAAGTGGTAGCCCTGAAGTGGAAAGACAAACGAGACGTTCACCTGCTTTCGACAGTCCACACAGGTGCCCAGGTGGACTCTGGTAAAGTCCACTACCAAACCAAGAAGATCATCCATAAGCTCGACTTGGTATTGGACTACACCAAGAACATGCGCCTGGTGGACAAGTCGGATTGTCAACTGGCAGGCGTTGAGTGTCTGATGAAGACTGTGAAGTGGTATCACAAGCTCTTCCTCCACCTAGTTGACATCACGATGCTCAACACCTACAACTTGTGGTTGATCAAGAGAGATATGGCACCCAATCAAAAACTCAAATTCAGGGAATTTGTCTACAACGTGTCATATCAATCCTGACGAAGTATGGCACCCCCACTCACAGGCGTACGGCATGGCGTGGGGATCACGTCCCAGACCGTATCCAGGTGGGGGTGGAAAGACACTTCCAAATCCACACGGAGCTGGTTGGCACTCGTCACAGGCAGCTGAAGTGTTACGTCTGCCTGTACACCTCCAGGAGAGCCCCAACAACCAAGAAAGTCACCACAATGTGCCACAAGTGCAAGGTTGCACTCTGCTTGGGGGACTGCTTCAGGGACTACCACATGTATAAGCACTACTGAGTGCCGCCACCTGCCCTGGACTCGTGCCCTACCTTACCTGACCTAACTGAACACGCTACCTCATAATTTTAGATATATATTTTACAAAGATGTCCCTGTAATATGTTCTTATATGCCTTTTTTCATTATATGAATATGTCTTTCATTATTTTGTTCCTATGTTTCAAAGCTGTACATGTGATATGCCTTTTTTTCACTATATCAATATATATGTTTTCTATACCCAATATTTATATATGTTAACCTCAAATGAATTGTACAAAAATCATTATGTGTCAATAAATCATGTCCAACCTACTTAAAAGATGATAATAGAAAAAAATAAAAAAATACAAGGTCATGTAATTGTATTCTTGCAATATGATATATTCTATGAATATTTCATATTGCTTGAATACAATGACATGATCTTGTAAAAAATGTTTTTTATCAAAAATGTTCTAAACAGTATAAAACCTTCTCCTGGATTCAAACCCACTGCCCTGCCACACTTTCAGATTTCCAATCCGTCACCTTACTGACTAGGCCACAGCAGCTCATACAATATGTCACTCAAATCTTCGTGTCTACAATCGAGATGACAATATAAAAACAAATTTTTATTTATCCCACCAATTTACTTTTGTAAATTAATGGGATTTATCAATCATATCATGCAAAACTATATAAAACTTTCTCTCTGTCAAAAAAAGTAATTATAGAACTTTATTTGTTCAAAAATTGCCCAAACACTCACCAAAATTGCCCCTCTCAGTGTGACTCCAATCATTTATCACACGGTCAGTGGGTCAGTGGGTGACCCTTCCCTCCCTCCATCCACAACACCTCTCTCTGTCTGAGTTTGGCTACCAACTAAATTTGTATAAATACAGCATGCATAAAATAATCTTCACAAATACATTTGTATTGTGTAATCTTGTAAATAATGAATAACAACTGTGTGGGTGTCGAAAATTGCTCAACCATCTATCTTATATCTCGCCTACGCCCTTACGTGCGTATATTGGATTATACATAGTCATGACTATCATGCAAATACTTCAAGTAGGTCTCGAATATACATTTAGATTGCATATTACTTGCAAATAAATATATCTAAGTGTTTCTGATGGCAATCTGCCCTTCCCTTTCACAAGCGTCATTCGACACCAGTCTAAATATAGCTCAGTTCCCAAAAAGGTTATCTCCCTTCCCTCGTCTGTGACCTCCCTCGTTCCATCTACCCCTCCTCAAAACTACTCTAATAATATCGTACTTTATTTACAGTCAATGGCCTAGCTATTTCTGTGCATACTTCACATGTGTCTAAAATGCAATGTCTGCTTGCATAAAAATGCAATTCTGAAAGCCATCTATACGAACGACATACGCATGTCTCACTTTCTCTCTCTCTCTCTCCATTCATGACTCATGTTTCTAAGTAAATACTCTCACTCTCTGTCTCCACCCTGTGGGCTCCCGGGTGGCAACAAACATCAGCCACATGCTAGACTATAAGGTTGAAAATCCCACGACATCCATATGCCTCGGGCGCCTCCAGATTGTACACACAGGTGTCTTTCTTTATTGCTTTCTTCCTTCCTTCCCTCCATCAGTCCCACCCACCCACCTTTTGTCTCCCGTCTCCATAATCGCATTCAGAATTTGCGTAATATCGCATCAATTGGTCTATATGCGGTATATATCTTGTTATATGGTACGCCTACATACGTACATGTCTTTATTATAGCATGACAGTGCTCTAAATACGAGATATACGTGATATTATGGCACAACACACCCTCTCCTCCCCTTCCTTCCCTCCCCGCCAGACAACAACCACACCTTCGTTCCCGCCTAGAAACTCATTGATAATTCGCTTATATATTGCAATATTTGGTCAATATGCGGCATATTCCTTGTTATATGGGTGGCCTACATACGTACACATATGTGCACATACGTACACGTAGTCTAAATAGCATAAAAGAGCTCAAAAAAGGAGAGATATGCGATATTACGCGCTATCCCACCCCCTCCTCCCTCTCCTTCCACCCCCTGGGCGCAGGAATATTCGCCCGGGAAATCTCGCCGCTCGATGACGATCTAGCCGCGCGGTGCCATTCGCTCCACATTTTCCAACTACGGACTGCTCCCCCCCCCCCAACAGACATTTTTTGGGGGGTCAAATATATATGGGCTGATGCACGCTAACATTCCCTACACGCTGATGTAGTTTTATCGATATTGGCAATGGGCCCCAAAATCATCATACGTGCGCACAGGGGTGTGGTGTCTATTACCCCCTGTGCGCACATCTTAGGTTAATGCCCTAAGAGCGGGGCCATTTGTAACATCTACTACCTGCCAAGCGGGCATATATACCCTAAACGAGCTTCATTCCATGCTCTTTTTCATGCATAAAGAAGAGCCAGAGCTTAATACAATTATGTATCCGTGAAAGGGCGATAATAGAGTTTTCCAATGACACCTGAATCATCCTTGTACGACCAGCGATCGCGATCGCGATCGCGCAATGAGAGGTGAAAAACGCTAAAATAACGTAATTTCCCATTTTTTTTCCTGGTCTCGCGAGGCCATGGGTGTGGAATGTTGCAGTGGGGAGCTCAGTCGCGGCTCTGTAGTCGGGCCGAACGGTCAGAGCCCGCCTATCGTCCTCCCAACACGTGGACTCTCTCTCAGAACCAATAATGTGCTCATAATGCCGCCCGTCATATGACGGGTACCGCCAAATTGTCCATTGTTCTCTAGCCCGTCATATGACCGGTACCGATAGACAGGGGTTAAGTACGCTACCTGTACATCTTTTATAAGTTTTTTTATGTAATTTGTATACAAAATAAAGAAAAGTTAGAGCTCTATATCGGGGTTGTCACGAATGTCCCCTTCCAGACTTGAGATATCAGGCATATCGTCAATGATGGATGGGCTAATAATAAATTATTGGTTTGAGTCCCGGAGGGAAGAAGGAAAACCTAATATTTAGTAGTGGCCCCGGAATCATTGACGATTCCGGCCCTCCTTTCCATCCCCTTCCCATTCGTTTCTGATGTTTCTAGGTTATCTTGATATGTCAGTGAAGGAAGAATGGCGCTTCAGCGTCTGCGGGCAAACCCACGATATCAACATCCACACGATGGGAAGCATAGCAGATTAGTAGTTCTAATCTTTTTATTTTTATTATTTTTTATTACGCTTTTTCGTAGTGAGCTCCCGATCATAAGGACAATTCGGTAAGTGAATATGAGCGTATGCTTACGAAGTTTGGTCTCTTGCACTCCGGGGCGGGTGATTTGAACAGCTGACTCTGGGGTTCAAAGAGTGCCATTACAGTTTAAGGCATATCGTCAATGATTCCGGGGCCACTACTAAATATTAGGTTTACCTTCTTTCCTCCGGGACTCAAACCTATAATACTGTATTAAACTTAATAGGCGTTGTGTTACTGCGAAGTACATTCTGTACACAACATAAAAGAGAACTGCCCCCTCCTCCCCTCATTAACCTTATAGCTGAGATAGTGTTACTTTCCGAGACCCTGTCATCTATATTTTATACATATAGTTCAATTTTTATTATATCTACCTTGGCAGTTACAGGACATCCTAATTTAAAGCTTAAACATTAATTTTGAAATCTTTCCAATTTACTTATTCTACCTTTTCCTTGGCTAGATAATCTATCATTGACCTTATAGTTGTCATATATAATAATCTAAATACTAGGACAGCAACACCTTTACAAGTGATTGCAAGAGCTTTCATGGGTCGCATCCTCCTTTGGTATTGTACCAGTAGATAATTTAGTTCCATATCCTTGCATTCCTGTGAATACCAAACATACATGCCTATGTACTTGTAATAATTAACATCTCTATTGATATTACATTAATGACCAGGCTAACTTGTTTTCGTGTTCTACATTGAAATTTAGTTTTATTGTCATTGACTACTAAACCTGATCTATAATTTAACATTGACTACCTAACACATCTAAAGCTATCTGCATGTTTTTAATGTCTTTACTTTGAAGTAAATTGTCGTCGGCATATGAAATTGGAGAGACTACTCTCCCATAGTTTAATTCTGCTAGTCGATTTACTAAAATGTTAAATAATAGGGGACTTATAACGCCTCCATGAGGTGTACCTATATTATAGTTCCATATTTTGTTTTCACTTGTAAAAGATCCTTGAAAGCAAACCTGAGCCTTTGTCCGATGCAGGGAATCTCCTATCCAAAACGATAGTATTTTGGTCAAAATACTTATTAATTCATGATTAAAACCATATTGTTTTTCTAAAAAATTAGATTTACAATAATGTTAATTTGGATGTTGTTGAAAAAACATAAACAAAATCTAGTCGGCATCACTTTTATCGATGATTATTATTACTATTATTACTAATTTTCTGTTTTACTACTGCAATATTGTAGATAGGCCTTTTCTCTTTCTATTGAGATATAACATATTGTACTAAAAGTAACTACTGAGACTCAAATTTGATATAGAATATATATTTTGGTTACTCCACAATATTTTAGAATCGCCATGTACCAAGTAGTTGTTGTTGATAAACAAATGTTTATGACACAATTGGATTGAGCATGAAAATTTCTACTTATTTCATATAAACAATATATTATTGTTCGGCACATAATGAAATTATAATTATGTAAACTCGGAAGAATGATTAAATATTTATTATATATCAATTGTCAATGTTATAATTTTATTTTGTGGGATTTTGTTTTCGGTTTTATAATAATATGGGTCTTGCTCTATCTTTGGATGTATACAACACTGCATTTAGAAATAATTATTGTGGGTTAAAATACACAAAATAGCCTACAAGAATCATGTAATAGCGCTTGAGAATGAGCAGTAGAGGAATATACCTCGCCAATAATATCAGCGAGAGTGATGGGGATAAGATATTTACCCCAATAATTTGGCACTATTAACCCCTCCTACCCCAGGGACGCACGTTATGTGTCGCCCATGTATGTAACCCACAGTACCAGCGACGCAACGTATGTGACCGCCTTAATTACTCTTGTCCTATGGCACCTAGAGGGTTCAGATTTGTATGGGAATTACTTTAGGATCTCATGGAACAATACCGATGGTTGGCAACCCCCAAGTCAGGCCGCGTTCGTGTGGGCGCGCGCGGAAGTGATAGGCCAGTATATTGCCTACCCATCACCCAATGATAATGGTGACTTCTCCCCGCCCCCCAGGACCCCCAAATGACCTAGGTGAGTGGTTTTATGTTGTTTTTCCTTCATTACTAACCTATCCCATGTGTTTTCAGGAAAAATATGGAAAGTGGCTGGTCCTGGAATGTCATATATTATCATATCGCTTGGGGTCCAGGGGGTTAAGACTTTTCGTGTAATTTAACCCCCTGAGGATCAAGACCACGAATTGAATGGTTTGAAGGGTTTGCTTAAAGTGGACAAAATGGTGATACTAGGGTTGGCTAAACATTCAGAAATGTACAAAAAAACAATAACGTGATTAGCATGAACATTCTACAACATTTGCTAGTGGTAAAGCGAATTAAGACATTGGTAATACTGCCTAAGTAGCAATTGTCAGTGTTGGCCCAGTAGTCAGACAGTGGAGTACGTTGTACCAGCCCTTTAACTCGTGTTTCCCAGAGTGGTTGGGAGTGGATTATATTGTTAGGTATAGTTTATATAATATTATTATTCCAATACAAGTGAACATCTTTCATAATAATATATTAATGACAGTATCATTGACCTACAGCCACGGTTTACTACAGTAAGTTAAGCTTCTTTTGACCGGTACAAGTGTTGCATATACAAATATATTTGTAAAAGCAAATACCATAAGGTCTAGGAAGTTGGTTGCCATTATATTCTATTTATCATTTATTGACCTATACACTGAACTATAGTAAATCACTGTATAAGTCACATTATGAGTGTATTATCGCATATAAGTAATCAGATTTGTACTGATCAATACTTGTTTTTAAATATTCATATACAAATCTCTTCATGATATACTAATTTTGATTAGATTTTTGGAAAGTGCGTGAAAAATACCTACTATTTCATATAAGAAAACACTATTGTCTCCACTTAAAAGTTTGAAATAGGCCATTCAAAATCAGATGAAGTTGAAAAAAAACAAAATAATGTTTGTAGTCGGCACCAATTTTCAGTATTATAATTCTAGGTTTTGCGAGTTTTCCTACCGTAATATTATAGACTAGCCTTTGTTCTATCTGTTATGATAATATAATACATTGCAATAGACACAATTATTGTGGATGTAAAGAATAAACACTTTTGTTCCCAGCGCTACTTTTCGAAATGGCGATTATATGCTTCACTATTTATTCAAATATAAGTAACTATTGATATTAAACAAAGTCTAATGATTCTGTTGGATAATCCATGAAAAACTTCTATTTCATAAAAACAAAACAAAATTGTTTTGCCCACCATATAACGCAATTGTGGCGAGTTAAACGCTGATGAATAATGAACTTTATTATTATCAATCACATTTCAGTATGAAATATCTACTTTTTTCCTGTGCCATGCATTCATATTGTAGTTTGGGATTTCCTCTTTCTTATCTTGTATAGCTCATAACACAATTATTGTAGACATAATCAGAGGGAAAATAAACTGTTTTGGGCGCACCATTCATTGGGAGCAAGATGAAACCAAGAGCCCTGATGTAACTTAATGTACATTTCTTCTGCACCTAAAAGGGTTAAGTGGCAATTATTTCCTGGCAAGTGATAGTGAGCCTGCAATTTAAGAGGAACCAGCATTTGGCAGGGGTATTATTCTAACGAAAACATTCAAAATGTATCTCAATAGGGGGTCTTTTGGGTATTGTTTTTTAAGGGGAGGTTTTTAGTTTGGTCTCTAGATATCCATCAAGCTAAAGATTGCACCCCCTTGAGCCCCTTTCAAGATAAATTTTTACATTTTTCGGTAGAAAAATTTCCCGGCTGAAAGCCGGTTCCTCTTAAATTACAGGCTCGCTATCGCTCGCCAGGATAAAATCGACACCTAAATTGCACAAAAGGTCTTAAAATTTACAGAAATGGGTTGAAAGTTCTTAAAATCATCAAAATAATGGGGCGAACGTCTTAAAATTAGAAAAGAAATGGGGCTAAACATGAGGGAGAAAGGAGTCAAGAAAAAACTCCCTCAAGTGGATATCTCCCCTTAAGGTTGATGGAGGTCTAGGGAGGAAACTAAAATATAAAACAATAACTACAAAAAATGAATAAGTAAATAATCAAATAAAACACAAAACACCCCTTAAGAGTGTAGATTCATAACAAACTAAAATGTTATTACTTCAAGTGGATGAGGCAGAGAAACCGCAGGAACAGGAAGTAAGAAATCTGCTATATTCTGCTTCCCTGTAGAACTTTGTTATTTTCGATTTTTTTTCTTTTATGGCCCAACTTAGTTAAATTTCCAGTTCACCTCCAAGGGCTGGGCATGTTCCACATATTTATGCTGAAAGTTGGTTCGTATATATTTTCGCTTTCCACTCGACTCCACTGTACTTATTTTATCGTAACTTTTCTTGTGATGGCCTAGTAGTTATTGTTGTGTTTAATATATATTATTAACATGTGCATATAAAATATACTCGCAATTAGTTTAGAATTTTGTTTTTGTATTTTCAAGTACAAATGCCAGACGATATGATTTTAGTGCTGGTATGAAAAGAGTTGGCTGAAAGGTAACCACGTGCATTCTAAAACAATTATTGTTCAATACCTGTACACAAATGTATTTAGATTAACCTCTAAAGGTCGAGCTGTATATAGTGGACACCATGTAACTGGGCGACGATAGTAGGCCTCTTTTCCGCCTAAAATCGTAATTTTACAATAAATATCGTTATTACTTATTCATATGGGCATATTTTACATATAATATGAAGATAGTAACATGTAACAACAATAAAACAAGTGGGAATAGTGTTCAGATGGTCAAAATCGCGAATTATTGCCGACCGGTCATTCATGAAATCTGAGGCAGGCGGCATGTACACCCTCCCCTTGCGAGGCCTGAAGCCTGACTGAGTCATTCATTCACACTCTCCCTTACGCAACACACTCGCTAGTCACATGACTAGAACCGACTTGGAGATGTTGGCACGAAAATAAACAAAAAATAAGGGAATAAGAGGGAAAATAGGTGATAATTGAAGGGGGGGAGGAAAGGGGGGAAGGAGGGGATTTTGACACATGTGGAGGAGTGATAGAGGTATGGAGGGGAATTATCTCACTTAAACACCATTTATGTTGTTTTAAGTGCTACTGGGGCCTTCTAAAAGTTTTTTTTAGGCCTTGGCTCATATGAGGATGCTCATCTTCACTCACTACATACTCAATTGAGGACGCTCGCTGTTCTTGGGTTAATCGACTATCACACGCCCAAAGCTAGTGATAAATTGTTAATTGAATTATAGTTCTTAATCCACTGAACCCCAGCGACGACAACGTGTCGTCGGCAATGTATGTAACGCTAAACCCCAGCGACGACAACGTGTCGTCACTGGTACTCCGGTCCCAATTACTCCGGTCCTATGGCACCTAGAGGGCTCAGATTTGTATGGGAACTGTGTAAGTATCCCACGCAACCTTGGCGATGGTTGAAAACTCTCAAAGTCCAACCGTGTGCGCGTGAGCGCGCAAAAACCTTGGTTTTTGGGTGTTTTTGCCTTCAATTTTGTACTCTTCTAAAATCCGTTTTCGGGGGCTCCGTAGGACCAATTTTTGACCTTGTTGATCGTTTTTTTGTGGTTTTTCCTTCATTCCTAACCCATTCGCTATTGTTTCTGGAATAAACAAAAATTCAAATCCTGCCGGTCCCTGGTGGTACATTTATTTATAACTAGCTGGGGCTCAGTGGGTTAAGCAAAATTGCAAGGATTTAGATCTAAAACTATTAGTCTGATAATGAACGTGATCTGATAATTACAATAGAGTGGAACTCGGAGGATATCAGCCGGTAAAAGTATTCTTGTAACATTTGATTTATTTTTGTTTATTTTTGTATTTATGAAAGTGAGGGAGACAAAAGGTAGAATTGCCTGTAGCGAGTGCCTCCCCCAGAGTTGAAAGGGTAACAGGGCCAAAATCAAGGGACGTTCGAGCCAAAATGCCTGGACACACGGAGTTTGAAGCAATTTAAGTCATAGGAATAGGGAAAGACTGATTCTGGGAGAGAGTTCCAGAGCTCAGCAGTTGAATAGAAGAAAGTTTGTTAGTAATGTGATGAATAATGCAATCTATCACTTGCAATACAATAGGTAACAGTCTATTGACAATACAAAAAACAGACGATATAATATTATTTAGCAAGTAGCGACATTTGGAAACAAAGTGCAAAGTAGTCCTGATCTATTGCTAGAATAATGAGGTTATTCTCTGAACATCCCAAACATTTAACTGCAAAATACTGTTCTCAGTTAGGCAAAGTAGCCTGACTGTTGTTAGACTAAAGTGAGTCAGTATTAATAACATTAGTAAACAGGGCATAAATTAAGTCTATTGGATGTAAGACACCTTTTCTGGATCGAATTTGTTTGGTCGCATTTAACCTAAATCTGTATTTTTTACAGATATATTCCATTGCGTAAACAGAAATATATGAAACATCATCATGGCTCATACTCATTCTAAGTAGTTAATTTTACGGAAATATTTCGGTATTCAATAATACAAATTACATTTGTTATCTCATTAATCTCTGCACACTTATACTAGAAAATATAATGCAATTGAGCTATGAACGAAATACATCTAAATTGTACTAGTGCATATTATAATTTGCAACAATTAAAGTTGCGTCCGTTTATAATTGGACGTTTTCTAATTATATAACATGACGGCAGTAAATTCATCAGAGTAATTAATATAATGAGCATGATGGTAATGTTGTTTTACAGAAAATATTTACATAAGTAAATAGGCCATCTTTCCTAGATATATCCTAATATATTTGTTTTAAGTGATTAAATGTTTTATGTATTTGAGCATATTTGTATAAACATGATTGAGTCTATATATGTCTAAATATACTGTACATAGGCATAGACTACAGTAGATCTGGACTGGACACGAAAATGGAACTTTGCAGTAAAGGACCTAAAATCGGTGAACGAACCCACAAGTTCGAACCTCGAAACCGCGAAAATTTGATATTTTCGCGGTTTCTAGGTTCGAACTTGGGGGTTCATTCTCCGATTTTGCGTCCCTTATTGCAAAGTTCCATTTTCGTATCCAGTCCAGATCTACTGTTGTCTATGACATAGGCTATACAGCATGTTTAGGCTTCGGAATATGCGACTATGAAGATTCTAAGTGATTATCCCCTTTAGTTAATAGCTACTAGACGACAGCATGTTGTCTGGTCACATTAATACGCCCAGGTTGATTGATAAGAGTATTGCAATGCTTCCATCATTGATTCAGTGTATAGCCGATCATATTGTATTCGACGAGTGTGTGTTAGACGGACGGAAGTGGCTATTTACATGACATCTTAGTCTTATCTGAACGCTATAAAACGGTATCAGGACATCTCATGACCATGACATTTCACCACACAAACAAGACGAGTCACCTCAAGACCATGCCATCTCATGACCAGACCTTTTCTTCACCAGTCGGTTTCATCACCATACCAACTCAATACCAAGCCAATTCATTACCAAGGCATCTCAATACCACACGTTGCCACATCTACTGCCTTGTACAGCGATCACGGGTATCCCCCCCCCTCCCCCCCCCCCTATCGCTCTCTCTCATCTATGCAGTAAAGATAGGGATAAAAATTGCTCTCTACCCACTGCAGGGAAAAGTTTTCGTTTATTTTGACATACATAGGCCTACACGTATTATATATACAGTATATATATATTTATATATATATTGCAGTACCGGTAATGTGTGTTTTATATTTCAAATATATTTAGACGGCTTTGTATTGCTTAGGAAGGATCATGTTAGCTAAGGTTCATTGAGATGGTTTGTAGCACTATAACTGATAGACGTCCTTCCTAATTTGAATAAGATCGCATAATAGTTAGTAAAACAAAATAATGCAACCGAACTATTTCATTTACTTATTACTTACTTTTGATACTTTTGATGTGTTCGCCACTCTTCTAGCGGCACCAAGGAGCGCGGCGCCCCTCGTTATGGGTGGTGATTTTGGTGTAGTAGACTGTTTGAAGCGACAGCTCGCTCCCTCGCGAGGATGGGCTCGTCTGGCACTTTTTGCAGTTCGACATCGAGGGCTCTCTTGAAGTTGTCTAACGAGACGTCCCTCATGTCTCTTACTCGTCTTGGGAGTTTGTTGAAGAGACGTGGGCCTCTGTGTGATAACCAGCCCTCTCGCAGAGAGCCCATAGCACCCCTGTTATTCATCCGGGGGATTTCTCATTCCCAGCCTCTCCTATCACTGAATTTCATGACTATCGGAGTATGTAAGTTTGGTACTAAACCCTCTGTGATTTTCCATGTGTATATTAATAGGTAATGTTCTCTTCTACGTTTCAGTGAGTACAGATTCAGTGCTCTTAAACGCTCCCAATAGTGTATATGTTTTATCGAACTTATATGCGAAGTGAAATTTCTTTGTACTCTCTCTAAGTCATTTATTTCACATGCTTTGTATGGGGATGTTAATACGCTACAGTATTCAAGCCGCGGTAGCACTAGAGATTTGAAGAGCGTTATCATAGGTAATTCACCGCGTGTTTTAAATGTACGTAGAATCCAACCCATTAGACGTTTCGCAGCCGCAACTTTGACTTGGTTATGTACTTTGAAACCCATATTTTCAGACATTAATACCCCAAGGTCTTTCACACTGTCTTTCCGTTCTATTATGTGGTTAGATTCTGTTAAGTAATTTGTAATTTCTTTAACGCCATTATTATCTCCGTACTGTATTAATTGGAATTTTTCTTCATTGAATTGCATGTTGTTTTCCCTGGTCCACTGGAACACTACATTCATGTCTTCCTGCAGTCGGCCCGTATCCTCTTGTGTGTTAACTATCTTGCTAAATTTTGTGTCATCAGCAAAAGACGACACCGTACTGTGTCTAGTGTTGGTATCTATGTCGCAAATTAGTATGAGGAACAGAAGGGGCGCTAGCACTGTTCCTTGAGGCACTGAGCTTTTGACATCCGAAGGCTCAGATGTGACTTGGTTTACTGCTACTGATTATTTTCGGTTTACGAGGAAATTGTATATCCACCTTCCGATTTTCCCCGTTATACCTTTTGCTTTGAGTTTGTGGGCTATTATACCATGGTCACATTTATCAAATGCCTTAGCAAAATCGGTGTAAATGACATCCACGTTTTTCTTTTCTTCTAGCGCTTTAAGAATTTTGTGATAGTGTTCCAAAAGTTGTGAGAGACATAATCTTCCCGCTCTGAATCCATGTTGACCGGTGTTGTGTAGTTCATTTGCCTCCATGAATGTTGAGATTTTGCAGGACTCGCTCGAAAACGTTAATGATGTGGGAGGGTAGAGCTACCGGGCGGTAGTTTTTTGGTAGTACTTTACTCCCTCCTTTATGCAGTGGGGCAATTATTGCATTTTTCAACCTATCTGGTATTTCACCAGTGTCTAGACTCCTTCTCCACATTATAGCCAGGGGTTTTGAGACTTTTTCCTTACATTTCTTCATTAGGATCGACTTCCATGAGTCGGGGCCTGGTGCCGAGTGGGATGGCATGTTGGAAATGGCCTCTCGTATGTCTTTGGGACCGAAATCAATATCCAGCATCTGGGGGGTTTCCGTGGGGGAGGTTTCCATGAAAAATATATTTTGGTCTCTGATGACTTTTGTTTCATCAGGCTCACTGAATGCCATTTCATACTGCCTGCGTAAGAGTTCGCTCATTTCCTTTTTGTCCCCTGTGAAAGAGCCGTCCCCTTTGCTTAGTGGGCCGATGTTTGATGCTGTTTTAGCCTTTTGTTTGGCGTATGAAAAGAAGTATTTGGAATTTTCCTTTATACCTACAATAGCTTTCCTCTCCTCTTCCATATGTTGTAGTTCATATGATATTCTTAGCCTTTGTTCAATTTCCACAATTTCTCTATCTATTTCGGCCTTTTGCCTATCCTGTAGATTTTGATGTGTGCGTCTTTGTGTGAGTAATTTTCTTCTTCTGTACAGCCTCCTCCTTTCCCGATCTTGTTTGCTTCTTCGTCTTGTTTGTCTTGCAGGTATATGGTGGCTACAGGTTTGGGTCATGGTTTCTGTTATTAGGACTAGACATTCTGCTGGTGTCAGGTTATTCATTAAATCTTCCCAGTCTATTTCCTCCATTTTTTGATTTACCTCTTCCCACCTAATGTTTTTGTTATTGAAGTTAAATTTACTGAAGGGGCCGGGTTTTTTTTCTCGATTCTGAGGTTGTCTGTACACTTTCTAAGGTTGTTTTGATCTCAATTAATTTATGATCTGAGTATGTTGTGTCCGATATGTTAATGCTGTGTACTAGAGAGTTGTTGTTAGTGAAGACCAGGTCTAAGATATTGTTTTCCCGTGTGGGTTCAGGAATATGCTGGGTAAGACTAAAGAAATCGCAAAGTTCAAAAAGCTCTCTCGTATTTGTATTTGCTTCTCCGGTGTTATTTGCCACTACCTGGTTTTCTAGTTGTCTCCATTTAATGTTTGGTACCGTATATTAAATAATTTAAGATATTATAGACGTTTACGGTCTATTCGCCCACATGTCTTCGCCCAAACTAGGAATTTGTTCGCCCAAACAATGAAGTTTGTTCGCCCACACCTTGAAGTCTTTTCGGCCACACTTTGAAGTTTGTTATATTTGGGAAGTCAATAAAGATAATTAAAAGGAAAAGAGAGAAGAATGATAAGGAAGTAAGTGACAAGAAGGAGAGATACATCTGTGTACCAAACTCAAACAAAGCCTCTACGATCAACAAGTATCTCATGAAAACTGGTATACAAATAGCAACATCCTCTGGGGAAAAAATAGGTGAAATTACAAAAAGTAAACAAAGAAAGACCATAAACAAGGACAGTGTCATATATAATATTCCATGTAATTGCTGTGAAAAAGAGTACGTAGGAGATACTGGGCGAGGTCTAAAGAAAAGGATAACTGAACATAAGAAAGATGTAGTGCAACACAGAACATCAAACTCTCTAGTGCTACACATTGACAATAAAAATCATCTACCTAAATGGGAAGCAGCAACAGAACTAAGGATAGGGTTAGATAAACGGATGAGAAAAGCGTTAGAAGCTGCTTATATCACACAAAAAGACGTAACCAACCACAGAGAGGGGTTTGTGAAATGGTCAGTTTACGCCGCTAATATAGCTCTAAAATCAAAGGCAAGAGAAATTCGATAGTTTGTATATATATATATATGTATATGTGTGTGTATGTATAGGTATTTGTGTATGTATATATATATACTGTATATGTGTGTATATGTATGTATGTATTTGTAGGTATGTGTATATATATGTATATGTATTGTTACGAATCTGGACCTCAGTTGCTTAGAGACGGTATACGAAAATAATCACTAATAGAAATGCACCTTGTCTCTCTACCAAACAACACCACATCGCAACAGGTAAGAGCACTATTAACCCGGCAAGTGCGGATCTCCTAATAAGAGTTTTACCGCTGCGCTGCGGAACTCCTCATATAATCCAAGGCCTAAAAAAAAAACATTTAAATCAGCCCAGTATCATTTTTTTATTTATTTTTTATTTCCCCTTGGCCATGCCAAATATCACTCCTCCACATCCCTCCTTCCACACTCCCCCCCCCCCCCCCTTCAATTATCACCTATTCTTCCTGTTATTCCCTTATTCTTAGGTATATTTTCGTGCTAACATTAGCGAGTTGCTAGCAGGGAGACTACCACGCAACAGTGTCTCTCCAGCCGTCTTGCCGGCTAGCTGGCTGGCAGGCTGCCTCAGCCATAAGTTATGTAACTCCCGGCCTCTATCGCCGATTTTGACCATCCTAACGCTGTTTCCACTTGTTTTATTGTTGTAACAGGTTAATACCTATATAATCAACGTAAAATAGGCGCATATGGATAAGTATTAATGATATTTATGGTGTGATGACGATTTGAGTTTAGGAAACAGTCTAACTACCTCTGCACAGGGAGGGGTGGCCAATACCCCACCTACGCAGTGGATAGGTTAACGCTTCCAGGCTCTTCTCAGGGCTTAAGGTGCACACTGCCCTGCTCCTATTCTGAATAATAAGTAGAACAGAAATACTCATGTAACTTACTAGCTACGAGACCTCGAAACCAACACCGGGATTAGCAATGCTGGGTTGGATAATCAAATAGTTAAATACATATAGGCTACTAGCAGACATCAAAGAAACAAGAGTGCAGGTGTACTTCGAGCATACCAGGCTATGTGCGCCCTCGACAGTACTAAACCGTGCGCAAACCAGCCAACGGTAATCCACTCTCAAACCAAGAGAGTTGCACATAATAATATTGCTTACAATTATAATGAACTAACAATACAAGGCAGTGTCCTAATATGACTACTAACCTCGGGGTGATATTAGTAGAAGTAGGTTGCCCTGACCACCTCTAATATCACACCAATATATCCGACTTCAACCTAATGAGATACCGCCCGAAACAATGAACTCTTAGAGTCCACCTCCCACACTCACTTAACTATGGGGGGGGGGGGTCCAGACTGAAGCAGGATTCCTAATTAATATTAACTCCCTCCGACATATTATGTTCCAATAAGTCCAAGGAGGCGCTTGACAAGTATTTTGGGTCTTGAATTTGGCTCATGAGTGTTGTCGAAGCCTTACATTTTTCGCGATTTCCATCCACCAGAATGCTGTTTATTGTGATGTATCATATATCAATGGAAAGAGGAATATTTATAGTACATGATAAAATAAAAAAAATGTAAATAAATCGAAATATGAGTGTAAATGAGTCCGGAATACAATTATTTCCCATGCAATTGTCTTCACACCGTCCTAGCTCTAAATTGTGAGTGATGACCATATTTTGTTTTGCTCAAATAATAGTATTTTTTCTCCTCTTTCCAAATCTGAAAACAGAAATTGTTTATCTTCAATAGTTCTCAAGCAGTGACCGAAAAAAAAAAATATATGATTTTGATTTATATGGTTTATAACATTTTCAATTTATTTCGTTGCTACGAAGTGTATGGTTTTAAATTTAGGCTGTATGAATACGGCAAATAATGCTGATGAGTATAAAACAAACTAGAAGTTCCTAGGACAAATACTTTTTGCGCTATGAATATTTGAAATGAAGAGCCAAAATGCGAATATTTACGCTTCACCCATCTCTGTTCCGGCGATGCTAGCCGGGTTCCGAGCTGTTCCCCACCTCGTGGTTGCGTTATTTGCTCGGATACGTATATAACTGTATATATCACCGGAATCGGAAAATTGTGCTCTTTCCAATGTTGAAAACAAAAATAATATAGCATAATTGGTTCGCGAGCTATGCACAATTGTTTCCATGCAGTGACCGAAAAAAAAATCTGATTTTGATTGATATGGTTTATAACATTTTCGATTTATTTCGTTGCTACGAAGTGTATGGTTTTAAATTTAGGCTGAATGAATACGGCAAATAATGCTAATGAGTATAAAATAAACTAGAAGTTCCTAGGACAAATACTTTTTGCGCTATGAATATTTGAAATGAAGAGCCAAAATGCGAATATTTACGCTTCACCCGTCTCTGTTCCGGCGATGCTAGCCGGGTTCCGAGCTGTTCCCCACCTCGTGGTTGCGTTATTTGGTCGGATATGTATATAACTGTATATATCACCGGAATCGGAAAATTGTGCTCTTTCCAATGTTGAAAACAAAAATAATATAGAGTAATTGGTTCGTGAGCTATGCGCAATTGTTTCCATGCATTGTTATTGTTATGAAAATATATGAGAATGTTTATACAGTTGTATATCTTTGCCACAATATACACCCTTTCCAACGAGAAGGGAAATGGCTCCTGGGTTGACACTGAAAAAACAAAATAAGAAAGCCAGGTAATCTTCAGGTAATAAATTCAGAAATAATTCTATTGTACACGTAAATAAAATAAAGTAATATATATATATATATATATATATATATATATATATATATATATATATATATATATATATATATACAGTATATATATATATAGACAGTATATATATATATATATACAGTATATATATATATATATATATATATATATATATATATATAATATATATATATATATATATATATATAATATATTATATATATACAAGGTGTCAAACAAAATATAATGAATGGTAAATTTTTTTTTTTTTTTTTTTTTTTTTTTTCTATATTCCAATTTACTTCCTCTCGGGCATAGGCTGAGAGCCTTAACATTCACCGCTTTACAATGAACAGTGAAGCCCGTGAGGTCTTGTTCCAGTCTAGGGAGTGAGACATGTGAAGCACGTAGAGTTCAACGAGCACCTGCCATCTTGCCTTCACATGAGGCACGGTGCTCACTCATGGCCCGAAACGACCCCATCTCTGAAGCCACCACGTTCCCGTGCTTCACTGTCTCAACCCCTACACTCGGACTCTCACACTTACACACACACAACGCCACCTGTTGAGCAGATAACTCACCAGGCATTGCACCCCTATAGCATATTTTGAATATGGGAATATTCATACAGTGCTATTTAATCAGGGAACAATGAGGGTATTTTATTGACGTTTCGGTGGGCTTGTGGTAATGCACTGATACCAGGTACAGCACAAATTCCATCCCAATAATATCTTCCCATTGATACATCGGGATTTGAACCCGGGACCTTTGGATTACCAGGCCAGTGGCAAGACCACTCCACCACACCTCCCCTAATGATAAATGGTAATGGTAATGTATGTGTGTGGATATATTTATATATATATTATATAATATTATATATATATATATATATATATATATATATATATATATATATATATATATATTATGGTGTCAAACCAGAGAAATATGTGCAAATTTCCAAGCCACCCAAAGAGGTACTGCACTGGACTCGTTATTTTTTTTAGAGTGGTTTTCTCCAGAGGCCTATATCCACTGTAGTGCAAAATGTAAGATTTTTTTTTTTTTTTTTTTTTTTTTATGATGATGATGATGATGATGATGATGATGATGATGGGTGAATGAAGGTGGGCCCCGAACCTCGGAAGTGATGATTGAATGAATGAATGAATTATATATGGGGGGAGGGGGGTATAATGGGGGAAGAGGGGGAGGGTGTATAATGGGGGAGGGAGGGGGCATAACTTAGATAAATACATAAATACGAATTATATATATATATATATATATATATTCTGACATACGGAGCCCTGTATGTTAATTTAAGAGTTAGAATTAGAGTTCAAGGAGCCAAACTACCCAAGTGGTGAAGCAGACTAGCGAGCGAACGAGCGAGTGGGCAAACCATCTCGCCCCATACCAGCTCGCCCCATACCTCGATGACCGATGCTATGACGTATGATCGACGCCAGGAGCTGTGAGTGGACGACACCTGTTGTGTGATTCGAGGAGCTATGATTGGAGCGCGCACCATCACTCGCCTCCTGATTCGTTCCTACACCATCATTGTTTGGTATATAAGACCCGAGTTGTGGGCATTCAAATCAGTCTCATTTGGAGTTGGGGAAGGTGAACTTGCAGCTGGAGGAAGACGGGGTGAAGTATTATAATGGGATTGTGACTGTCAGTCAGATTATATAAATGTGTGTTAAGTGTGTTCGGTGTAAACACTTACGTTATGTTGGTTAGTGAGATATGTGATTGGGAATTAACGTGATGTGTTTAATGTGTGTAATGTGTTTAACTATTTAATTGGGAATTAACGTGAACACTACTATTATGTGTTTAACGATTTAATTGGAATTAACGTGAACACTACTATTATGTGTTTAACGATTTAATTGGGAATTAACGTGAACGCTACTATTATGTGTTTAACTATTTGATTGCGAATTAACGTTAACGCTACTATTTATGTACTTAACTATTTGATTGGGAATTAACGTTAACGCTATTATTATGTACTTAACTATTTTAGTTGACTAACTTGTGGACTAAAGCAACTCTTTAAGTAATTGGGTTATGATGAAAGTAATACTATTGTTTTATATTAATACTTAAGAGTTCTTTCATTTTCTTTTAATTAAGCTTATATTGCTTAATGGTGCTTAGTACGGTGATGCTATTGTCTCGTATTAGTAATATCGCCTTAGACTAACATGGCTGTGTTAATATTACTTCTAGTGTTTTCCTAAGCTGAAGAAAATTCTTTTGCTTCAAAATATATTTTGCTTTTCATATTATTTGAGTGAGACTTGAATCGAATCTATGAAACGATCCTGTAACTTTATTTACTCATAATCAAACCTCAATGTTACGTGGTTAAGAAATACATTGAACTAATTATTAAATATATATCTAACTTTTTATGTGACTTTGATATTACTCCTGATGATAATAATAATATAATACTATTAACGTAAGACAAGAACCAAGAATAATTACATTAAATATAAATAAAAGGACATAGAAGAAAACTATCTATTCATTTCAAAAAGGGTAAGAGACCGAAATATTCTTACTTTAATATTTATCTTTCAAGACTTTTTATAAAATTAATAGTCCTTCTTTAGCTATAACTTATTCGGTTCATAACCATAGCCTACTAAGCTTCGGTTAAATAATAATTCTTTATAAATACTACATGACTTTAATTAGTTTCAGTATTTTTCATAAGTAAAGAGTATCAGTCAATAAAGGATACCAAGTCCTAAGATCCAAAAGGAAAGGAAGCAACAACAGGAAATTATTTTATTAGATTTTACTTTTGTTTTGCCTTCAGCTGACTGATACCTTAATATATATCTCTGTGCTATCTAGATTCATCAAGTTAACCACTTGAGGATCAAGATACGTAACAGAAGAGTGGCGACCTTGCCAGGATTCGTTTCATACAGTTTCACTACTTAAAATCAAATATTAATCATGCCTCAACTAATTAATGAAGAAGATGCTCGAGTTTTCATAGAATCAGAACCCACAGCCCCTGATATTGACTGTCTGTCAAAGGCTGAACTGAAAGTGCTTGGCTCATATCTCCAATTAACTGTCTCAAACATGTCTAAAGTAGAATTGGCTCAGACCATAAAAACCCACCTGTTCCCTGTACAAGGCGGGGAGGGTGACGGAGCAGTTGGTGGGATCCCTAGTAAACCTAGCCAACTTGATGAACAATTGCCACCTGGTTTGACCGGTGATCAAGTACTGGAACTAGCCAGAATAAAGACCGAACAAACCAGAATAAATGCCGAAGCAAATGCCGAACAAGCCAGACTAAATGTTGAACTAGAACTAGCCAGAATAAAAGCAAATATCGAAGAAGCCAGCATAAAAGCCAGAGCAACGACCGAACAATGTGAATATCAATATCGTACGGCTCAACTAAATTTCCATACAAATGCTCCCGAAATTGCTCCCCCTCTGGGATTGACTATGACTAGTGTCATTCCACCTTTCACTGAGGATAATGTGCAGGATTTCTTTGTTTTGTTTGAGGAAGTTGCTGGAGGTATGAAGTGGACAAGAGATCAATGGCCTTTTATGTTACAAACTGTTTTGACAGGGCAGGCTCGAGCCACGTATTTGTCAGAAGTAGCAGAAGTTAGGCAGGATTATGACAATCTCAAAGAAGCTATCCTAAAAACCTATCAATTGCAGCCTGAGGCTTACAGGCAATCTTTCCGTAAAAACCAGAAGAAAGTAGAAGAAACCCATAAGGTATTTGCCAGGACCATGACTAAAACTTTCAATCATTGGGTCAAGAGTAAGAAAGTCACAAGCTACAACGATCTGAAGGAGTTGGTCCTGTTAGAAAATTTCCTATGGAAAATTGATTCTTCTGTATCCTATCATTTAAAGGGGAAAAAGGTAGATTGTCTTGCCGACGCCGCTGACATGGCTGACACATACGTGCTCAACAACAAATTTCGTGGAAAGAAGCCCTACGATAATTCTAGTTCTAATATTAAGTATCCCAATCACAAATCTGACCGACCCAGTCACAAGCCTATAACGTCTTCCCCAGTTAGCCAAAATAGAAATGTTCCCCCAACTAAAAATGCGACTCAGGGCAATGGTAACAGAGGTGGGCCCCAAATAAATAGTAATGCTCAAAGAGGGAACGTTCCCGTATCCCCTAAAGTATGTACTTTTTGTGGCATGAGAGGCCACCTAGCTTATCAGTGCTGGGCCAAGGAAAAAACCGAGAGATCGGGGCAGACCGTTGCCGCCGTATCTCAAATTCCATGTGTGCCTTTAATGCAGGGCTCCCGACAGGAGTACCTAGCACCAAATGTTCCTTTAATGCAAGACTCCCGACAGAAGGAGTACCTAGCACCAAAAGTTCCTTTAATGCAGGACTCTCGACAGAAGGAGTACCTAGCAGCTAACGTAAATCATCTAGACAGGGGTGTAGTAGCATGTGTGGTGCAACCCACAAGGGTTAAACCAATAATAATTTCACCATCAGTGCAGGACAGTTACCGTCCCTTTATTTCATCTGGCAACGTGAGATTAAATGGTTGCATACATGAGGTAAAAATTCTGAGAGACACAGGTTCTACTAGCACCCTCATGGTGAATCCTTACACTGAGTGCCCACCTGGCGAACCAGTTGTAATGAGAGGTGCTGGAGGCCAGTTTTATGCATACTTGGTAAAAGGCGAAATTGAATGCGAGTTACTACAGGGTGAGGCCACCATAGCTTTGTGTAGGTCCCAAGATATCCCTGTGCCTGGGGTAACTCTCCTTTTGGGGAATGATGTAGCAGGTGAGAAGGTCCGACCAGACCCCATTTTGTCACTTTCCCCTGTTAACGAGCCACTAACCGGTGAGCTCGAAAAGGAGATGCCAACTGTTTTCCCTGTGTGTGCTGTCACACGTTCAATGTCTCAAGTAGCAGTTCCCTCAGACAGAAATGTACCGAATGTAAGAGATGATGAAAGGGATGATGAGAGTGTGAATGACGCTCCAACTGTGCCTGATGATGTGACTGAGGTGGATTTATCTGACACCTTTATGGCTCATCCTGACCCTAATGATGACCATGAAACCCCTCCAAATTGTCCTAGTGGCCTGGTAGAGCTACAGAGAGATGATAGTGAATGCAAGGAGTTAGCTGCCAGGTCCGTGAGTGAAGAGGAATGCGAGAAGGAGGGTGGTGAATGTTTCTACCTCAAAGGAGGAGTATTGTGGCGAAGATGGAGACCGCCACACAGACCAATAGATGACGGGGCTTGGGACGTCCATCAAGTAGTAGTCCCCAAACCTTGTCGTAGAGATATAATGGAAATGGCACATTGTATACCATTGGCAGGACACCTAGGTGTGAGAAAAAACTCTAGACAGAATCAGAGCCCACTTTTACTGGCCAGGAATGCGTGCAGATGTAGTGGAGTGTTATAGAGTGTGTCACACTTGCCAGATGACAGGAAAACCCAATCAGAAGGTGCCTGTACATCCTCTGGTGCCCTTGCCCGTTTTCGAGAATCCTTTTACTCGGGTGGTAGTGGACATTGTAGGCCCATTGCCTAAGACTTCCCAAGGTAACATTTATTTATTAACTATCATGGACATGGCAACTCGCTACCCAGAGGCTATACCCTTAAGGACTACCTCTGCTCCAACTGTAATCAAGGAACTGCTCAAATTTTTCACCAGAATGGGTTTCCCCCATGAGGTGCAAAGTGATCAAGGAACTAATTTTACCTCTAACATTTTCCAGCAGTCCCTGAAGGAGTTGGGTATCGAGCATGTAAAGTCTAGCACCTACCACCCAGAGAGTCAAGGGGTTCTCGAACGATATCATCAGACATTAAAGGGAATGTTACGTAAGTATTGTACAGAGACCGGAGTTGAGTGGGATAAGGGGGTACCTTTCTTTTATTTGCTACTCGTGAGGTTCCAACTGAATCCCTGGGTTTTTCCCCTAATGAGCTAGTTTTCGGTCACCAGGTAAGAGGTCCTTTGCAACTATTGCAGGATAGCCTAGTTGGCCAGGAGGGGAACCAAAACCTCCTCAAGTATGTTTCAGATTTCAAAACCCGGCTGAGATCCTCATGTGAGTTTGCCGCTCAAAACTTGACCGTGGCTAAAAGCTCCATGAAAAAATGGTATGACAGAAAAGCCCGTGAGAGGGAGTTTAAGCCCGGTGATGAGGTTTTGGTCCTGCTCCCCCTTTTTGGCCAACCTTTATCTGCCAGGTTCAGGGGCCCATATAAGATCATTCGGAGGGTGAGCATTACCGATTATCTAGTAACTACCCCAGACAGGAGAAAGCCCACGCAAGTATTCCATATAAATATGTTGAAACCCTACCATAGGTCCCCTGATTCCTCTCCTCCAGATTCTCCCACTGTGGCAGTGAATGTCAGGACCTGTGAGCAGCCTGGTGCGGACAAAGTCTTCAGTTCTCTTACTGACCCGCAACAGACTGTTCCAGAGCCTGAAGGTATCCATGCAGACTTTGACTTGTCATGTAGCCTATCCAACTTTCAGTATAATTCAGTGGCTTTGAGGGAACTACCATCTAAACTATGTCATCTTCCCTCTGATCAAGCGTACCAACTAATCTCTGTTTTATCTCAGTCTCCCAATGTGTTCCGTGATACTCCAGGGCTCACTTCTTTGGCCGTGCACGACATCGACGTAGGGGATGCAACTCCCATTAAACTATCCCCCTACCGTGTCTCGCCACAACGCAGGAGTATACTGCAGGTCGAGCTTGACTTTATGATTTCTAATGAACTGATCACTAGGGCCTTAAGCCAGTGGAGTAGTCCGGTCATACTTGTGCCAAAGCCAGACGGGAGCCATAGGTTATGTAGGGTCTATAGGCAAGTCAATGCTGTCACAAAGAACGATACCTATCCACTGCCACGGATCAAAGATTGCATTTACCAGGTTGGCCTCATACAGCAGTAAGTTTAATTTAATGAGAGGATTTTGGCAATTAGCTCTCCCTTGTAGCGAGGTAAATATCATGCTTTTGTAGTGCGCTTTCAAGCCTTCAGCTGTGAGATAATGCCTTGCAGTTCGAATAACGCTCCAGCTACGTTCCGGCTATGTTCTGATGTGGTACCTGGAGACGTTGCCTACTTTGGGTGATATCCTTCTTATATCCTCATTTATAATCTTGCTGTTGCCAATCTGGTGGTGAATCTATTTATGTATTATGTTTAATATTATGTACTATACTCCTTAAACTCTTTTCTAGGGGGGAGGTCTGACATACGGAGCCCTGTATGTTAATTTAAGAGTTAGAATTAGAGTTCAAGGAGCCAAACTACCCAAGTGGTGAAGCAGACTAGCGAGCGAACGAGCGAGTGGGCAAACCATCTCGCCCCATACCAGCTCGCCCCATACCTCGATGACCGATGCTATGACGTATGATCGACGCCAGGAGCTGTGAGTGGACGACACCTGTTGTGTGATTCGAGGAGCTATGATTGGAGCGCGCACCATCACTCGCCTCCTGATTCGTTCCTACACCATCATTGTTTGGTATATAAGACCCGAGTTGTGGGCATTCAAATCAGTCTCATTTGGAGTTGGGGAAGGTGAACTTGCAGCTGGAGGAAGACGGGGTGAAGTATTATAATGGGATTGTGACTGTCAGTCAGATTATATAAATGTGTGTTAAGTGTGTTCGGTGTAAACACTTACGTTATGTTGGTTAGTGAGATATGTGATTGGGAATTAACGTGATGTGTTTAATGTGTGTAATGTGTTTAACTATTTAATTGGGAATTAACGTGAACACTACTATTATGTGTTTAACGATTTAATTGAGAATTAACGTGAACACTACTATTATGTGTTTAACGATTTAATTGGGAATTAACGTGAACGCTACTATTATGTGTTTAACTATTTGATTGCGAATTAACGTTAACGCTACTATTTATGTACTTAACTATTTGATTGGGAATTAACGTTAATGCTATTATTATGTACTTAACTATTTTAGTTGACTAACTTGTGGACTAAAGCAACTCTTTAAGTAATTGGGTTATGATGAAAGTAATACTATTGTTTTATATTAATACTTAAGAGTTCTTTCATTTTCTTTTAATTAAGCTTATATTGCTTAATGGTGCTTAGTACGGTGATGCTATTGTCTCGTATTAGTAATATCGCCTTAGACTAACATGGCTGTGTTAATATTACTTCTAGTGTTTTCCTAAGCTGAAGAAAATTCTTTTGCTTCAAAATATATTTTGCTTTTCATATTATTTGAGTGAGACTTGAAACGATCCTGTAACTTTATTTTCTCATAATCAAACCTCAATGTTACGTGGTTAAGAAATACATTTATTAAATATATATCTAACTTTTTATGTGACTTTGATATTACTCCTGATGATAATAATAATATAATACTATTAACGTAAGACAAGAACCAAGAATAACATTAAATAAATAAA
>CM064533.1:33538285-33608360 GCA_032716605.1 Paralithodes platypus
GTATGTATGTGTATGTATTGTATGTATGTGTGTGTATGTATATGTGTATATGTACACACAAAGGTGTGTATGTATATTGTTATGCCCTGATTTTATTCAGGATTAACGATTGCGTAGGTGAGTTCTGCAAGACTGGAATATCTGGTTTCATATACATACATGCGAGGAATCAACAGAACACATCAATAGAACCTCGGAATGTGATTTGTAATACAGCTTTATTTAACTAACACACTCGTGGTATAGAAAAAGAATCAATTCACTTTGGAGAACATGGGTAGGAGTAATAAGTTCAGTAGGAAAAACTTGGTCTTTCAATTCTCCGAGCACAATCGTGGATCTGGAGGGAGTGTGCACTGCCACTTCCGATACTCAGGTATTATTCTTCTGATACGGACAAGATCTGGAGTGAGAAGAAAGTCACTCGAGGGGGGCACTGATTAATGTCTCACAGCATCTGGTACGGTTCGTTGCTTATGCCTATGGCTTAGTTATTTTATTTAGATGTGGGGCTAACGTCAAGTTTCAACTCCACAAGATCTGTCAGAGTAAATAGACAACTAGAATTGTATATTTTTTACCTGTTAATGCATTAATGGGAAATCGTCACTGAGATTAATTTACTTTACGACCTATCCCTTAAGCTTTTGGGATCGCAGAATATCTATACCATAACATCCAATTTAGGAAGGGCTCGTCGTGGCTGATGGGTAAATATTGTCGCGGTAATTATCTCGTAATACGTTTTATTGGTACGAAATCTCTAGCAAGAAACAGGGAACACCAGGGATCGAACTTAAAACACTCTTCACGGTTAGCAAATAACTTCAACGTGAGTATAGGCACATACAACGGTCTGGTGGTACAGTATCTCCGCACTGATACAATGATAACGAATAGTGCACCGTCGGGTTATCTTCTTCTCCACTTGATCTAATGTCGTCGGGGGCTTCTTGGCTGCTCCGGGGGCCGTCCAGGGTGTCCAGTTGTGTGGGGAAGTTTACAGATGGGCCATCAACCGTTGATGAAGTTCCGTTAAGGTGCTCTCGGGTCTAGGATTTTAAATGTTATGCTTCTGGCTGAGGCCAGATGAGCATCCCATCGGACAAACGTAAGGAGAGTCTACTCAAAGACTTGGCTTAACTGCCTCTAATCCATATGAGGGTTTCAAAGAACTCAGATGGATTTACCCTTTTAGTCACACACTCTGCGGGGTGCCACAGATGGAGTGTGCCAAGGATCTATTCTTGCTAAGTGCTCCTAAGAGTGTCTTGCATAGACCCTTCTAACACAGCAGATCTTTCTACCCTAGATCTCTGTGAGTGTGGTAGATATATGTATTAATCACAAGTCTCTATATTAACCGGCGGGTTGCCACGATTAATAAAGATCCAGGAGAATAATATATCAATGTCACTGACGTTATCACAGACTTCGGGGTGCCGGTCGTCTATCAACAATCTTGAGTGGTGAGTAGAAACAGTCTTCAATCAGAGCGGAATGCCACTCGTCAAAAAGCGATATTTGCACTACAGCCGTTCTCCTCCTCTCGGGGTTATATAGCAGGGTGGCCCGGTGTTGCCGGGGCCGGGGGCTCATGATTTTTGTCATTGCTGGGTTGCTTGGTCAAGGGCAGGGAAGTCTTCGTCTGCTAGGGGCAGCCTCACAGGGGGGCTCACTGCAGAGGGCGGAGAGGAGGCGAATGCATAACTTCTGGGGCTGGAGCTAACAGGCTCTTCAAGTTGGCAAGATGGTGGAGGAGTGGAGGATGCTGGAGGCGGGTGTTGCCTTGGCTGGGGGTGGTCCCTCATATTCGCAGGGCCCGGGAGAGGGGAGGGGAGCTGGTATCTTAGCACCAGGGCCCGGCATCACAGGGGGCCCGGGCGTTATGAATTAAGAGCATACTAATAAAATAAATGAATCAATAACAGCTACTAGGCAAACCAAAATACCCGCCAAAAGGGTAATATGAAACAAATTATTAAATGCATATTATGAAAGTTAAAGTTAAATTAATTAATGATAACATATTCTTCAATATGTCATTAGATTCATTATTATAGATCATACATTCATAACACGGTATAATCACAAGTGACTGGTGGCAAATGGCAACTGGTTATTTGCTTCCCTCTATAACGCGTGTATGGGAGACAAGTAATGAGTCACAGCTATCAGTTTGAACCCGTCATTAGCGGAGGTAGGGTGCTGCGCGCACTCACTCTCAGCTTGCAACTCTTGTGACTCTACAGGAAAGTAAGTTGCAAACCTAACTTTATTTTTTAACCCTTGGTAGTCGACTCATCATAGGGAGATCCTGTCTACTCTTCATATAATTGTCTGTAGCTGAAGACAGGTAAAAACCGTAAAATCTAGTATTCAGAATTAGGCTAAATGTGTGGACTGGTGAGTGGTGACTTTCGTTTGATTCTACTCTTCAAAAATGTCTAGTTAATATATCAATCTACAATACTTCACTGGAAGTGGATTAGGCAGCCCCAAAAGAAATAATATTGGCTCGTAAAATATACAATTTAATTGTAGCCTAGCTTTTGTCAACTTAGGCCTAGTCAGAATTCGATCTATTCTTACTTCTTAGTTTCGACTCTCAACTATAAGCTCACAACGTACCTATTTTGTCATTGTTTCCTGGCTATCATTAGTTCATTACTCATTACTACGCCATCCATTACATAATAATATATATATATATATATATATATATATATATATATATATATATATATATATATTATATATACAAAATAATAATATATATATATATATAATATACAGTATATATATATTATTATTTTTTATTTTTTTTATCCAAGCCCGACAAGAACCGACCGTAAGGATTTGAATGTCGGTGGTTCGAGACTAGAGTCGGAATAAATGTGTTATTTGAATCATTAGGTTATGCTTAATTGCTTATGCATTATTATATACCACTAGAGTCAACAGTTTACTTGTGTTCATTTGTATTTATTTATTTTCTCATTTTCTGTACACAAATACCATTATGCTTTGGAGAATACAGGACTTTCTTCATTTTGTTTCAGATTGCATAATGTATCCTCATAAGTCAGGTGCACAAAAGAGAAAAGAGAAACAAGCTAGGGAAGAGTCTGCTTCAAAGTGTGCCAGAACCTTATTTGAAGTGGGTCTGAAGAAAGAAACAGATAAGCCTAGTGTAGATAAACATGAAAACTTGCCTTCAACGTCAAGTGTATTACTATTAGAGGCTCAACAGGAAGTAGAAACTGAAAAGGTCATATTAGTTCCAGAAACTGAATCTAAAGATATTGAACAACATAGTGATGATAGTGATATTGGTTTAATCCCTGATAGACCGTCACAGGCACAGATTGAAGATTATGTTAGGAAGGGCCCCCAGGCAGTACCTAGTCAAATTGCTCCAGATCATAAGGGTAACCTCTTCCCATACACAGTTTTGAAAGTTCCAAGACCGAATGGTGAAACTGGGAAACGAGCTTGGTTAGTTTATAGTCAGACTAAGAGTGCACTTTTTTGTTTCCCTTGCCGATTGTATATTGCAGGGTGTACACAGCAACCAACAACACCTTCACATTTGGCAACATGTGGCATTGGAAAAGAATCGTCATGGAAAAAATCTATAGCCGCATTCCTGAACATGAACAAACATATTACCACAAACAATGTTATCTTGATTGGCGTCAGTTAGAAGCAAGGTTGCGAAATGAATCTGGAATTGATGATCAATTACTGAGATCTATGCAGTCTGAACAAAGTAAATGGAAGTTAATTCTGAAAAAAATCTTGGATGTCATACTGACTATGGGAGAGAGAGGCCTTTCATTTCAAGGGGACTCTAGCAAGATAGGTGATAGAAATAACGGAAATTTTCTTGCCCTAATTGAGCTTCTTTCTCGTCATGATCCACTTCTTCATGATCATGTATCTACAGTGAGAGAAGCTCAGAAGGAGGGTAAGCGTCTTCAGGCTCATTATCTTTCTTATTCTTCACAAAATGAATTAATTCAACTATGTGCTGAAAAGGTTAAAGCTTTTATCAATAATGAACGTGAACAGGCTAAATATTATTCAATAATGGTTGATGCCACTCCAGACATTTCACATACTGAGCAAAGTACATTCATACTGAGATATCTAACTTGTGATGAATGTGGGGAGTACAAGATTCAAGAGAGGTTTCTTTCATTTATTGATGACAGTAAGAAGACGGGGGCAGACATTTCGGAGATGATATTAAAATTTCTTTTTGAATCGGATATTCCTTTTGAAGATTGTAGAGGTCAGGGATACGACAATGCTAGCAATATGTCAGGAGAGTACAATGGAGTTCAGAGTCATCTTAAAAGAAAGAATCCTCTCTGCTTGTTCTCACCATGTGGTTGTCATTCCTTAAATTTGTGTGGCTCTGATGCCGCTGCTTGTTGCAAAGAGGTTATTACTTTTTATGGGATGGTACTGTAACTAATTCTCTATGACTATGAGCAATTAGACTGAAATTAGATCGAGTTCAAATATAAGGTTATCGGTATTGAAGGCGGGAATCACAAGAGAATAGTTAAACAAGCAAATGGCCGAAATGTAGTGTGGGTTAGAAAAGGGCACTCGTATACGTAGCTCCTTTAACTAAACACAACAATGATCAGATTACATTAAGTTAATATTCATACAGTACTAAGATAAAGCTTAATATGATTCACTCAAATAATAAACAAAGTATATACATTACAGGGCCCTGGGTGGGGCTTTGGTTTCCCGGGCGTTTCCGCACCCTCCTCAGCTCCCCGCCATGGAGTGGCTTCGGTCACCCAGGCTTTATTGTGGTCGGCAGGGAGGATCCTGTGGGGGCGCTCGGTTAAGGCCTTGGCCTTGCTCGGGGACTTGGGGCTGTTTGGCCAGGCAGCTTGGGGAACAACAACAACAACAACAACAATACATTACGTTGGCACTTAATGCACAACGAAATGATAAACACAAGAAAGTTGGAATAGATGTTGTCTTGTCTGTGGACTGGCGAGGACTGCTCGTGGGCCAGGGTTATCATCAGGGACCTAACGTATTTCCCGCCTTGCGCAAGTCGCGCAGGTGGACGTCTCACATAATATTATAATAGAGACGATCAAGCTCTATCCAAAGCTTATATATAATATATACAATATATTAATATTGTAAATCAATGTCAATGGATAAATAATAAATAGCCATTTAAGACTTATAGATACATTTTAGTACCAATTCAAACCACCAGGGCGCTCCACAAGTGCACGGGTGATTCGAAAAGAACAATAGGTACGAAATGACGAGATGTAGATAGGATAGATAAGAAACAGATAGAAAACAGGACAAATATCATACCACACATGCAATGTCTCTATCGCATCCACGATACATTCCCCCGCCAATAAAGAACCTGAACCCCACTTAAACCTAAAGTTGGCCAGAGGCTATCTTGCGACGCCACATGCTAACAGCGTTGCTCGCAGCACGTCTGGACCGTTTCCTGATCCGAGGTTGACTAACATCAGATGGTGTCTGGTTATTGTCTATATCCTCGGACCCAGCAGAGTCTGTTTGTTGTTGGGTATTAGACTCGTCATTAAGCTCCATCATATATAGACGAGCGACTGGCCTCACCGTGTTACCGGTTGATGTTTTAACTAACGCGACCCGATCAATATGGTCCTGTCCCTCATACACCTCTAGAACATGACCCAACCTCCAGAACAACCGAGGACACTCTTCATGGATTAGTACTACATCCCCTACAGAGGGTGTATACACATTATTGTTGTCTCTATTGCTGCGCTCTCTCAGCGCCAGCAAGTAATCCATTTTCCATCTTTTTTTACGAAAATCCTCGATAATCTTTGTAACGTATCTATAGCGTCGAGTCACTGCTGACCTAGAGTACAGGGATGGATCTTCAAGTTCCCCCTCCGCTTGTATATCGGAGGGAAATGGGGTCAACTCCCGCCCGTAGAGCAAATGAGCCGGTGTCAGTGGAAGCGGCTCTTGTAGGTCCGTATATACGTAAGTAAGGGGACGACTGTTGACGATGGCTTCCACTTCGGTAAGTACTGTGTCTAGTTCTACCTTCCTCACCAAAGCCCGTCCTATGATCGATTTTAACCCAGACATAACTATGCCCACGCATCGTTCCCACATACCACCAAACCATAGCGCTCGAGCTGGGATAAATCGCCACTTGCAACGTCTTTCACCCAGGAAGGATATAATCTTAGCATCCTCCTGTAACTCCTTTAAATAATTAGAAGCCTGATGGAATGTTGGAGCGTTGTCACTTATTAGTAGTTGAGGGATGGATCTGCGTGCGCAGAAACGCCTGAATGCCAGCATGAATGTCTCAGTTGTCATGTCATCACAACGCTCCAAATGTACAGCCCTCGTTGTAGTACAGGTAAACAGGAGAACATATACCTTGTCCTGATCTTTAGTCTTTAATGCACCGGTATAATCCAGACCCACTACCCTAAAGGGTTCTAGTTGATTAACACGGAAATCAGGCAATGGTGGAGCTGGACCCGTGGAGTAAGGTTTGCCCTTCAATCTCCTACAAGTAACACACCGTTTCAATACTCTCCGGACTACCTGCCGGATTCTGGGTATCCACCATACCTGACGAAGGTTGGAGACTACGTGGTGGATCCCGTAGTGAGCTAACGATTGGTGTGCCTGTGTCACTAATAAGTTCGTAACGTGATGATCTGAAGGCATCAGGATCGGGTTGGTTGTTTCAAAAGGCATATCCGATCTTTCCAGGCGACCCTCACACCTGATAAGACCATTATCCAGATATAGCCTTAACCTGATTAAGCCTTAACCTGATTAACCTGATTAACCAGATATAGCCTTAACCTGAGCACAAGATTAGGTTTTATGCTTGGTTTGTTGCGACGTAAATACTCTGCTTCTTTTGAAAAGGATTCGGTTTGAACCCGTTTTATTATCGTTATCTCTGCTGTCTTTAATGCTGTAGAAGTTAAGCTCAATTCAGCTAAGCTTAGGCCCGTGTCAGATATCTTATACATTCCTTTGGCCTTATCCCTAATTGTAGTGATAAAACACACGACCAGGGAAAAGATTCTGACTAGTTTATTATATGCACCAACCCTAGCCCACTCATACATCGGAATTGGTGTTACATTATCATCCGTGAGTGATGACACTGCCACCGCCTCAAGCGACAGAGCACCCACATCGGCAGCCTCCCACTCCGTCCACCTTTCCTCTTGCAGCAACCAAGGAGGACCGTGCCACCAGAGTGTGGACTTTTGTAGACGAGAGGCCGTAATACCCCTTGTAATCAAGTCGCTGGGGTTTTCACTCGTATGCACGTAGTGATAGATAGCGTTTGGCAGTAGGGACCGTATTTCATCGACCCTATTTCGCACATAAACTGGCAAAGTTTTATTACTATGTACCCAGGTGAGTGCAATCTGACTGTCGCTCCACACGTGAACCGAATCTAAGCTCAGGTCCTTTTCAAGAGCGACATTGATGTGGCCTACCAAACGTCCTAGCAATAGCATAGCAGTTAGCTCCATCTTGGGGATTGTTACACGTTTGACGGGAGCCACTTTAGCCCGTGCTGTAACAAGATGCGCCCCAAAAGGTGTAACGACATATACAGCCACCCCGTATGCCGTGGAGCTAGCATCGCAGAAGGCATGGAGTACCGCTCTCCCACGACCTGCTACCACGCGCGGTAGGTGGACATTACACAGTGTGGGATAGTCGCGCAACACGGCTGCCCCTTGATCCTGTACGTCAATAGGCAGTCGGTCCTCCCAACATATACCACGTCTCCATATTTCTTGCATAAGTATACGTGTGCGTATAGTAACTGGTAAAGCAAGACCCAGTGGATCAAAGAATTGTGATAATTTGCTCAGCAGGCTCCTTTTGGAGTGTGCAACATCCTGCTGAGCAAATCGCCTGTCATTGTAGGTTAAATAGTCCTGCCCTGGGTGCCAGATCATTCCCAAATTCCTGGCTATATCCTGGGTGGCCGCTAGCGTCCCATCAGCCTGTAGTTGGTCATTCAGTAAGTCGCAGTTCGAGACCCATTCACGAAGGTGTAGGTGTGCTTCAGCGAACAGCCGACGAGCTTGCCAATAGAGAGATAGCAACTCCTCTTGCGAATCACAATTCCCCTGCAGGTTGTCGATGTAGAGACCTTGGAGGAGACGATCAGTATCTTCCTCTGCCAGCTCTAGATGTTTTCTTATGGTGGCATTCAGCAGAAACTACGAACATGTCGCGCCAAACAGGACCACCCGAAACCGATACTGTACCACAGGACTCAGGGGATTCTGGGCGTCCTGGAACCAGAGGAAACGAGTGACGTCCCGATCCCGCTCACTCAGTCCCACCATCAAGAATGCCTTCTCAATGTCGCTGGTAAACGCGTAGCGATCCAGCCTGAACCTAAGCAACTGTTGAGACAGGTCCGACACCAACGACGGACCCGTTAAGAGACAGTCGTTCAGACTGGGACCCGCACCCACCTTTGCCGAGCAATCAAATACGATCCTGTTGGGGGTAGTTGGGCTGTCTTTACGGACGCAATGGTGAGCCAGGTAGTGAACACGCCCCCGCTCCACCGGCTCCGAGGATTCCACTTCTTCAATAAACCCCCGTGTTACGTACATTTGTAAGATGGCGTCATATGCATTGCGCGTCTCCGGTTCCGTTTTCAGATTCTGCTGCAGCGCCCGCAGTCTCCCCAATGCCAAACCATAATTTGTGGGTAAAGAAATATTCGCTTCCCTCCAGGGCAGTCCTACTGTGTATTGCTGGTCCGTGGCACTATAGCACACAGACTCTTCAAACAGGTCTAATGCAATCTTCGAATCATTATCGACTTCAATAGGATCTATACCTATATGGTCTAACCTCCATAGTTTCTCTAAGTCGAACTCGGTAGCTCTCTTAGGGCCTTCGAGAGGAGCAGCGTCATTAATCAGACTATCCACCGCAGTTGTTTGTAATCGCAATACAGACACTGTGTCGACTAGAGTAGTAGTATCGGAGGAACTTAATTTGCCACTCAGACAATATCCAAACTTTGTGGGGATTAGAATTACCCCACACTCTCGTTTATATCCAGGATGAACTACAGAATAATAGTGATCGGCACCTAGAAGAATGTGTACCTCTGTTTGATTACCTATGGCGGACAATTGAATTCCTTTGGCGCGCAAGGCTCGCTCGACACCCTTTATACCCGATTGTTTATAATCTGGGATTTGATCCACCACAACGCACTCCAAGTTCTGACGCTACTTGCGGTAGAAATAGGATACCCGAGCTACGTCATACTCCTGTCGGTCTACACTCCCCGTAAAACCTTGTAACCTAAGAGTTTCTGTACCCAATACATCATGGTTTAGGTTCTGTAGGGTAGATCTTTGAATGAACGACCTCTGTGAGCCTTGATCTATCAAAACTCGACACTTGACTATCTCGCGCTTACCTTCCATTGGCATCATAATAGTGGGCAAAAGTGTTGTATCCTTTCTAGTACCTAAAGTCATAGTAGTAGTGTTCCCTGCTGGTACATCCTTAATCTTAGTACTGGTTGAAATACATAGTTTGTCAAAGTGATGACCTTGACAGTTATGACATGGCCTCAAATAAGTAGCTATGCATCCCCCTCTCTTCCCATAGTCCTTGGCTAGGCATCCGGTACACAAATTTAATTTCTTTGCTCTAGCCACCTTAGCCTCATTCGTCTGGAAACTATTACAGGACATCCATCTATGTTTGTCACTAGCACACAACTTACACACGCCTAGTGATTTCTTAGTTTTTCCCTTCTCTCTATTCCTTGTTTCCACTGTCATACTCAACGTTCCACTCATCCCAGCTTGTCTACCATTCCCGGTTCTACAATTGTTAAGTTGCATATTACTTATTTCCTTGCTAAAGGTAGTTCTGAATTCCTGGAAATCAAATGACCTGACCTTATCTAGGATAGCTAGAGGAAGTTTTCTCCTCAAGATGGTAACAATAATTTCTGAAACAGTTATGCCAAGTGTCTCCAGAGACCGGATGTGACACTCCATCCTAGCCCTAAAGTTAGCCAACTCTTCTACTTTATATCGAGGTTCCTTTAGATCTAATAGGGCAAGGACATGAGCCACCTTCAATTGCTCACAATCTCCGTAAGTCACCTTTAACAACTGTACCGCCTCCCCATAACTATCTCCTACTACTGCAAACCCTTCAATCAAATGTAAAGCCTCATCATCTAATTGGCCCTTCAGGTAGTGAAACTTACGCACATTGTCCAGGTTAGAATTATGAACAGTAGAACTAAAAACATCCCAGAAAGCCAACCACTTTGTTAGATTACCCCCAAATCGAGGTAGATTTAGTTTAGGGAGGTTGACCGCATGCTTTGGATCGAGCTTGTTTGTAGCACCATGGCCCGTATTTTCACGTGGCCGTTTTGTTGCTATGGCACTCTTTAGTGTACTTTATGATTTAAAGTACAAATAGTCCTTCGCCATACGATCGCCACACTCCTCTGACATCTCCTCTTCACCTTCCAGGAACGATAAGATTTGGTCACCCAGAGTGCTGATCTTGTCATGAGTGTTTTGTATACTTTTCAGACTAGCTTCCATTTCATCAATCGTTGCAGTAGTAATGAATGTATCCATGTCTGTGGTGAATCTGGTCAGAGCACCCCTGTAACCGGCACGCTGATTTTTAGCTAACCTGAGATCTGCACTCTTTGTGTCAGAATTGGGTAAATCACCCTTCGTTGCTCCATCATCCTTTCCCATGATGAAAGGTAGCTATTGTTATTTAATAAAGGAAATATCAGCTATATTTATGTCAGCAAGCACATTGTACCAGATCAGCACTTACGCAGAATAATGGAAAAGTAAGATATAACGTCAGAACATTGTACAAAGATATTCTACTATACAGTAATTGCAAACACCGATATTCCGCTTAAATGGTTAGACCGTGTAAATCATTACGAAGGGCATGAAAGGTATGAATTAAGTGGCCTATAAATCTCGCTTGTAGGTTGGGTTAGCCCATTCTGGTACCCAACAAAAATACAAACGCTGGCTTTCTACTTTACCTGTATCATGGCCTCCTTTCTCGCTTTCACAATGAGTGTTGATGATGGGTATGATCAACTAAGGAAAACTAAGGAAATTGAAAATAGTAAGGGAAACTAATGTAAACTAAGGGAACATTCTAAATGAAAAACTAAGGAAAACTAAGGAAAAACAGGCACCAAGGGTAGTTTACTGGGGGAATATGATCTCTGGCTGACAAAACTTTGGGGTTCGAAGCACAATCACACCTGCCACTCTAGCATATAGCTTCCGAAGCAGGCTAACCAGCTTATCATACAATCTTTGGTTTGCTGGAAGATCCAGATGTTTACCATCTATATCCAGGTCACCTGTGGTAAGCGGTACGGCCACAAACTTATGTTTTGTGTCAGGCAGTCTCAACCGCAGTATACGGTTTACAGAGTTTTGATCCTGTGATACTCGGTAAAATCAAAGTCCCTCACCTGAGTGCGGCACTCGATCGTCACAATGCGGCACTCAGTGTTAGCCTCTATCTCCAGGTCCAGTGCCAAATCCTTTATCTCGTTAGCTAGGGCCCTTGGCGAACAGTCTGGCTTGATGTCATTACCGCCGATCACCAAAAAAGTGGTTCGGGGTCGATATCTAATAAGCCTATGCCACTGGGGGGATCCTTTCAGATCCTGAACTTTCGCCCCAGGTACCCCAAAATAACGAAACTTGAATTCGCGATCGCTTGAGGGTGTAGAATATGTATTATACCCCTGCTCTGCATTCGCGAGCCGGACGGCGTAAGAATGTCCTAATACTGCCACTCGATCGAGATCACCGCTATCAGCAACCGGGGGTATGAAGCCTAATCCTACGGCACCAGGATCTTTCGTCCTGCACCCGGGCTGTGTACCACTACCACTGCTCATTGATACAAACTTACGGCAATGCTTGCTACTAAATTACTTCAAGTTCCCGGGTCTGGGCACCATGTAACTAATTCTCTATGACTATGAGCAATTAGACTGAAATTAGGTCGAGTTCAAATATAACATTATCGGTATTGAAGGCGGGAATCACAAGAGAATAGTTAAACAAGCAAATGGCCGAAATGTAGTGTGGGTTAGAAAAGGGCACTCGTATACGTAGCTCCTTTAACTAAACCCAACAATGATCAGATTACGTTAAGTTAATATTCATACAGTACTAAGATAAAGCTTAATATGATTCACTCAAATAATAAACAAAGTATATACATTACAGGGCCCTGGGTGGGGCTTTGGTTTCCCGGGCGTTTCCGCACCCTCCTCAGCTCCCCGCCATGGAGTGGCTTCGGTCACCCAGGCTTTATTGTGGTCGGCAGGGAGGATCCTGTGGGGGCGCTCGGTTAAGGCCTTGGCCTTGCTCGGGGTCTTGGGGCTGTTTGGCCAGGCAGCTTGGGGAACAACAACAACAACAACAACAATACATTACGTTGGCACTTAATGCACAACGAAATGATAAACACAAGAAAGTTGGAATAGATGTTGTCTTGTCTGTGGACTGGCGAGGACTGCTCGTGGGCCAGGGTTATCATCAGGGACCTAACGTATTTCCCGCCTTGCGCAAGTCGCGCAGGTGGACGTCTCACATAATATTATAATAGAGACAATCAAGCTCTATCCAAAGCTTATATATAATATATACAATATATTAACCCTTAATTAGCGGCTCACCACATAAGTCGAGTTAAATAAAGCTGGACTATGTGGCGGCGCTCGACATAACTCGAGTGGCAATTTCAGCACGTAATGTTGCTGAGAGAGAGAGACAAGTGGTGGCAGGAGAGTAGCGAGCGTATGACTGCTCCAGACCACCGCGGCGAACCTACTGACACGAATCTCACCTCCCTCCTACCTCTCTCACTCGCTATATAAGGAATTGTATGGGGAAAGTGCCTAATTACATGCTTTTTGCACTCGCGTTGCACGGTTATTGCAAGAAAACTAGCCATCATAAAAGGATCGTTATGGTGTCATTCGAAAGCTCTGTTTATGCCCTTTCAGGGATAGATACTTGTTTTACGTTCTGGGTCTTATTTAGGCATGAAAATGATCACGTAAACAGCCCTATTTTGGCTAAAAACACCCCGCTGGGCGGTACATATAAATAAACCGCATAGGCCGCTCTTAAGGTGTTAATATTGTAAATCAATGTCAATGGATAAATAATAACTATTATAGATACATTTTAGTACCAATTCAAACCACCAGGGCGCTCCACAGGTGCGCGGGTGATTCGAAAAGAACAATAGGTACGAAATGACGAGATGTAGATAGGATAGATAAGAAACAGATAGGAAACAGGACAAATATCATACCACACATGCAATGTCTCTATCGCATCCACGATAGGTACAAACAATTTATAATATTTGTTCTAGTAGCCCCAAACGCTGGGAGATACTGAAGAGTCACATTGGGGCATCTCTTCATGGTTTATCTGGAACCCGATGGACAGATAGAGTTGCCAGTGTCAGGCCCTTTGCACATCATTTACCTGGCATTATATCTGCACTTACAGAAATATCTAAGCTGAAGACTTTAACAGCTAAGGCTAAAGTAGATGTGGCAGCTTCTATTAAGTATGTGTCTTCTTTTGAGTGCATTTTGATGGCTGATTTTTGGTTTAAGGTCCTAAGCTCAATAGATCAAAGAAATCAGGTGATTCAAGCTCAGTGTTCTACCATAGACGTTGAAGTAAAGAATTTAGAGGATTTGCAAATTGAATTAAAGAGTCTCAGAAATAAATGTCATTTAATTTATGAGGAAGCAAAAGTAGTTGCCACTTCCATGAACATTGACCCAGTCTTTCCAGTCACTCGAAAAAGAAAAAGAAAGACATTCTATGATGAAGTGTCAACTGAAACGGCAAATACAAATGTAGAGTCAGAAGAAAATAGTTTTAAGGAAGATGTGTTTTACAAAGTTATTGACAATGTGTGTGAGGGAATAGACAAGCGATACCAAGCCATCTTTCAGATTAACAAACTGTATAGATTCCTTTGGCTATACCTTGATATGACAGATGAAGAAATCTGTAATGACTGTATACATTTTGCCACACAGTACAGCAAAGATGTATCTTGTGAAAAAATTAGAGATGAAATTCTACACCTTAAAACTATACATAGGGCAAATTTAGATGACACCTCGCTCAGCCTCTCTCCACTTCAACTACTTAATAAGCTTGCAAAGTTAAAACTAGAAGATTTGTTTCCAAATACATGTATAGCCTTGCGAATTTTGTTGACCTTGCCAGTAACAGTTGCTTCCGCAGAAAGGTCTTTCAGCAAGTTAAAGTTGATTAAGAATCACTTGAGAAGCACAATGGGCCAAGAAAGATTATCATCTTTAAGTCTTTTAAGCATCGAGAGTGATTTGGCACGAAAGATCAATTTTGATGATGTCATTGACTGTTTTGCTGCCAAGAAAGCAAGGAAAGGAGAGTTTCTTAAATAATAGTAATATGTGATTATGAATTTATGTGCATATGTAATTTATTAAACAAATATAATTTAAGTTGGCCTAAGCCCTACATACTCTGTACATATGATATCACATGTATCACACAAGATTACTTTGGTTACTTTCAATTATGCGAATTAGCTTTTAATTTCCAAAATGTATGTCCGCAAATATACAGTACATTTACTGTTCAAGTGTTTAACCCGGGAACTGCAGGAAGACTCTTAAGAGTTCCCCCGGCGGACTGCGGGAAGACTCTTGTGGCTGAGAGAGACAGACAAGTGGTGGCAGGAGACTACCGAGCGTATGACTGCTCCAGACCACCGCGGCGATAGGTACTTGTTTTACGTTCTGGGTCTTATTTAGGCATGAAAATGATCACGTAAACAGCCCTATTTTGGCTAAAAACACCCCGCTGTGCGGTACACATAAATAAACCGCATAGGCCGCTCGTAAGGTGTTAAGAATCAGAGAAAAAAAAATCTATTTTAAACATCGATTTTTTTTTTTTTGCCCTTGGGCCATGCACAATATCAGTCCTCTACCTCCCCTCCTTCCCCACTTTCCTCCCCTCCTTCAGTTATCACCTATTTTCCCTGTTTTTCCCTTATTCTGAGGTATATTTTCGTGCTAACATTAGCGAGTTGCAAGCAGGGCATTGTCATCACTGTTAGCAAGCGAGTGCAAGAGAGAGAGAGAGAGTATCGATCGACAGTGTCTCGGTGGCCTTGGGGGAAATTGGCGGGAAAGGAGGTTGCCTCACCCATACATTATGTAACTCGCGGCCTGTATCGCCGATTTTGACCATCCAAACGCTGTTTTCACTCGTTTTATTGTTGTAACAGGTTAATACCTTTATAATCAACCTATAATAGGCGCATATGGATAAGTATTAATGCTATTTAAGGTAAAATGAATATTTTAGTGATGGAAACAGCTCAAATACATGCGCACAGGCAGACGTTTCTAATTACCCCCATGCCCAGTTCAGAGGTTAATAAAGCTCTGGAGGATTGTGTTTACAGTATTTATATACCAAATTGGAAATGTAAATTTAGTTTAATACAATAAATTATTAACCATATAGAAAAAGCTAAAGCTAAAATAAAAGAAGAGTTCCTTAGAATCATTAGTTTGATAATGTGCTATTTATAAAAACATATATGGCTTCAGATTGAGTGTATTAAGTAGTAAAATTTAAAAAAAATCTCAGGGGGGGGGGGGCTTACAGCGCCCCCCCGAACCCCCCAGCTGGATTCGCTCGCGGCCCGCCTATCAATTTATAGGGGCCCACAATCATTCACAGCACCAGGGCCCAATGAAGTCTCTACCTGGCCCTGCGTATTCTACGGTATTCGTGGGGGGGGGGGGGGGGGGGCTGTGCAGGGGCTGTGGAGTCATTGTCTGGTAATTTGGCTCCTCGTTCCCAATGCTCTGGATTAGATAATAGTGTTAGTTCATACACCGGACATATAAGAATAAATAATGGCAGGTGTATGGCAAGAGACCCCTGTCGTGTCTTGTTGTTCCCGGAGCTGGGGGCGGAGCACCTCGCCCAGAAGGGTCAGCTGGCTAATTGCCCGACTTTTATAAGTAAGTTACTTTTAAGGTAAGGAAAGGAGGGGGGGGGGGGGAAGGTGAACAGTTTTCTCGGGTCTGTAGGCCTTGACAAATTGAAATGACAAGTCCTGTAATACCTCAGACGCTCCCACACGCGTATACACGTGGTTGCTAACCCGAGGTGTTCTGGTGGTCCCTTATGTCGGGGTCGAGGAGGGGCGGAGCAGGTAGAAGTTCCTCCATGACTTGACATGGCTCGGTGGCTGGGCCTCAGAGTTAATTGGTTTGTTGTTGTCGGGGCCACCTGGGTCGGCTGGAAATACCCACGTAGGCTACATGTGGACAAGGTGAGGGAAATCAAGAGAGAGAGAAGATACAGACAGATAGTGGTCAATAAAGTAGGGCATGCGTAATCAGGCGGCAGTGCAATTATCATTATCATGATGATAGACTGTGTTGGTCACGCACCTGGGGCAAACACGCGATGCAAGGCATTGGCGCTTCCGTGGTGGTCAGGTCGTCGTCTATCCATGCACAGCTGGCACACTGCCTGGTTGCAATGGAAAAAGGATAGACACATGTGAACTGTAGTCCGAGAAGGTAGTGTCTGACGAGGCATGTAGAAGGCGTGTGGAAGGAAACTAGAAAGAAAAAGGCATGCTGGATTATGTAACATATGAGTTAAGGGGAAAATACTACACAAGGTTATGGTTTTCTTACTAGTCTAAGGTTAGTAGGTTAGTCAGTATGCTGGGTAAGTATATCAACAAGAAAAACAACAAAATAGGTAATGGTATAAATCAACATAATAACTGGCATGATTTACATACTTATACCCTCGTAATACAGAGAGATAAGAGGTGTCTTCCCTTCTTATCTTGCTCTAAGAGGGTTGTCATAGTTAAACGTATATATATATATCAATTAATCAATAATAAATGGTCTGCAGTTATGTTGTCTGAGGCGGTTGTATTTAAGTTTAAGCTGTAGCCAAACGCACATGAAATTAATACAACCGTAATTATAACCGTCACAGTGAACATGCACACGACGCGGGCATATATAGCTTACGTCATCCAAAAGGGTATGGGGTTTACATCATTAAATACATATTTAGTTGGGGGTTCTAGAATGGCAGGGAGGAAAGAAATGTGGTTTGTATACTAGAAGACGGTGAGTTAAAAGACGTGTAACATGTGGAGAGGTTTGGTCTAGAAAGGTTGGAGGTTGTCGTCTGTGGTCGGCCATTTTGAAGTGAGTTGTCCCTCTTGGCTGACGAGTGGGGGATTAGCGCAAAGGGGGCGGGGTTGTTCGCTCTTCCCTCCGATCGTGTAGGTAAGTGTCTGTCCGTCTGTCTGTTGCTTTGGTATGGTACATACTTTAGTTACTTAGAAAAGGGAGTAATTGGGCATGGGGTACATATATATATACTGGCAATGCAGAGAGATACCAGGCGTCTTGCCTGTCTCTCTCTTGAGATGGCCGTCTGCAGATTGATCAAAATTAAACATATATAAATCAGCAGAGATAAATCAATATATACCATAACTAGCATGGGGTACATACTTATACCTTCGTAATGTAGAGAGATAAGGCGTCTTGAGATCGCCTCGTACCTATACACAATGAAAATATTATAGTGCATGGTTGGTATCTAATTGAATACATACTTAGTGGGGACTTCAAGAATGTCAGGGATTGGCTGCTGATCTGAAATCATAACAAGAACAACACAAGGGATAAATGGTATACTACTCCAGGTAACGTCTAACCTAAGGAGTGGTAGATCGTCTCAACATAATCATTTCAATCTCCAACTCTCGAATATAGATTCGTAGTCGGGGATGTCCTCTCATCTGAAGCAATACTAATAATAGCATACAAAGGATAGGGGGCCGGGGATCCTGATGGGGGTGGGATTTTCGTTCCCAGGAATTTTCGTTCCTGTGGTATTTCACTTCCGTCACCTTCGTATAAGGTTCGACCTCGTACCTCAAGTCTGGAATACGTAGGTTTGTTGTGGGGGGTAGGTTGGGTCGGGTGTGGGGTAGGGTTGGTTGGGGGGGGGGGGGGGGGGGTGTGGCGCGTGTGGCTGTGGTTTTGACCTTGGGATTCCGCTTTCACTTTGGGAGGGGGGAATACCGGTTATGCCGGCCGTTAGGACTGGGAGTACTGTTAGGTTTGGCAGGTGTCTGGGTGAGGGTTGTCTTGGAGGGTTTTTGTGTGTGTCTGGTGAGTCTGTGGAGGTTGAGAAGGTAGAGTGTTGTTTGTTGGTAAGTTGGTTGGGGGAAGAGGTTGTTGCTGGTTGAATGGTGTAGAGAGTTGTGGTTGTGGGAGGGGTGGCGATAAGGGTGAGCACTCCTTTTGTCGACGTCACAGAATTTAAAGGTCCCATCCGTGCGGCCTGGTACTCTAGGTGGCCTTGGTTTGATGCCTTAGGAGGATGGAGGGACTTTTTTATGATAGGGTTAGGTGGAGGACTACATTTGTTTCCCTGGATAGGGGCTGGGGAATTGGATAGGGGTTTCTTTTTTTCTTTATTATTTTCTAGGTTTGGGCAGGGGATTCACAGGGTGTTTATACAAGGCTGTGGGTGAGGGTTTTACGGGGGCTTCCTTTACTAAGGGGGAACGTGAGAGAGTGGATGAATGTGGGTGAACTGACCTTGGGCTTGAGTTGTTTTTGGTGAAATGTTGCTCTGGATGAGGCCGCAGGGCAGGTGTTTGGTAGCCTGGTTTTAACATCTCCCGGATCATATGGATGTCTTGTAGAAAGGAGATATGGCTAAACAACTGTTAGTCTCTCTGAAGATGGGTACATAACATAACCCGAAACATTAGAGAATACAGATTCATAGCTCTTCCCTGTGTTTTCTCCTCCACCCAATCCATCTACCTGTCAGTATGGAACATTCACACATATATATATATATATATATATATAGAGAGAGAGAGAGAGAGAGAGAAAGAGAGAGAGGTGTGTGTGTGTGTGTTCGAAAGATACAAGTAATAAACAGCCTCCTCTACTAATCTCCAATTCTCACCTACCTGGTAAAAAAAAGCTGCTCATAATTATCACGTAGGTATAAAGTCAAAGTCAAAATAGGTCCAGCTCACTAATACCATGGGGACTAACCTCACCGAAAAAAACAAAAACGAAAACAAGTTCAGCTGTCTGTGGATCGCCGATTGGCCTTAATCCGGCCATTACCCCTCACAACATCCCATCTCGTCCATATGCCTATCTAATTTTATCTTAAAGCTCTCTATCGTTCTTGATCCCACTATAGCACTTGGTAGCCTATCCCCAGTCTGAGTTTTCTAATTCCATATTATCTAGTATATATTTTACGATTGTATTCATCTTCCCTATCTTTAATACCTTGCATTTGTCAGTGTTAAAATCCATCTGCCAATTTACTGACCATTTGTGTAAGGTATCTAGATCCCATTGGAGGCACTCTCTCACTATCTGAATCTATTGTTCTCCCTATTTTGGTATCGTCTGAAAATTTCCTTATCCGACTAGTTATACCTAAATCAAGGTAATTTAGGTAGGCCTATATAACAAAAGAAAAGAGGACCCAATACAGATCCCTATATATATATAATGTATATATATATATATATTTGGTTTGGTAACAGAGTTGTAGATGGGTGGAATGGACTACCAAGTGCTATAGTGGGATTAAAAACTATAGGGAGCTTTAAGATAAAATTGGATAAGCATATGGACGAGAAGGGTTGGGTGTGAAGGGGGATCAGCAGGGTTGGGCCAATCAGCGCTCTGCAGACCCCATAATCCTGCGTTAATCTCTAACCGTTTTGGTAAGATGATCCTCAGGGTATTAGAGTGTTCAGCCTATAATTGGGCTTTGTAATTGGGGTTGTGTGGGACTGGGCCTTGCTTAGGCCAATCGGCTTTCTGCAGACTCCCATTTTCTTATGTTCTTATATATATATATATATATATATATATATATATATATATATATATATATATATATATATATATATATATATATATATATATATATATATATATATATATATATATATATATATATATATATATATATATATATATATAGAGAGAGAGAGAGAGAGAGAGAGAGAGAGAGAGAGAGAGATTGTGTGTGTGTGTTTGAAAGAGAAAAGGCTAGACAAAAGTAATAAACAGCCTCCACTATTTAGGTCTATTCTCCAATTCTCACCTACCTGGTAAAAGCTGTTCATAATTAGCACATAGGTGTAAAGTCAAAATAACAATACATATATTGTATATATACAGTGTATATATATATATATATATATATATATATATATATATATACTGTACTGTATAGCCTTAGCCTGAAACTCGCAGGAGGTCGATTTCAACGCAGCTTGTGGTAGTGATCCAAGACACTGGTAATATTAACTCTTTCGAGATTCAATACGCATTTTCTTTGTTTTCTGGCTATTATTATACGATTGTATGCAGATTAGGAAGCGCATGTGGAAGTGAGAGGGCTTATTGAGATAGTCTGTGCCCTTATAATTCCCACAGATGCTTTCGAAGCTGTGTACAAATCGTCTAAAGATAGCCAGAATCTTGGCCAGAATAAACTGTAAAAATTAGGTATTGTAATTGGGGTTGGGTGTAAGAGGGATCTGCCCTGTGAGGGCCAATCGGCTATCTGCAGACTCTCGTGTTCTTATATGTTCTTATATATATATATATATATATATATATATATATATTGAGAATATATCACAAATACACGTGAGCCACTAAATGTTTCTAGTCTCTCAGTGGGGATCGAACCATCGACCATCAGGATGATAGCCGACGCTTTAATCAATTACACCACGGTGGTGTAATTGATTAAAGCGTCGGCTATCATCCTGATGGTCGATGGTTCGATCCCCACTGAGAGACTAGAAACATATATATATATATATATATATACTGTATATATATATATATATATAAATAAAGAATACAAACAATATATATTTATGTATTTCTTATTGTTGGCAGCATTTAGATACTCGTTTAACATCGGTATCGGCATTATTATGATTCCCATATGGATGATATGGGCTGAGTGTGAATGGGAGCTGCCTCGTGTGGGCTGCATGGCCTTATGCAATTTCCCGCGATCATATAAGAACATGAGAAAATGGGAGTCTGCAGAAAGCCGATCGGCCCACACAAGGCAGATCCCTGTCACACCCAACCCTAATTACAAGGCCTAATTATAGGCCCAACTCACCAATACCCTGGAGACTGACCCCACAAAAACGGTCAGAGATCAACACAAGATTACGGGGATCTACTGAGCGCCGATTAGCCCACAACCGGCAGATCCCCCCTCATACCTAACCCATCTCGTCCATATGCCTATCTAATTTATCTTAAAGCTCCCTATGGTTCTCGATCCTACCATGTCACTCGGTAGCCTATTCCACATGTCTACAACTCTGTTACCAAACCAATATTTGCCTATATCTTTTCTGAAACGAAGTGTATCCAATTTGAAACCATTTGTACGAGTTCTTTCGGTATCACTGAGCTTCAGTACATTGTTCATATCCCCTTTATTTATCCCACTAACCCACTTGAACACTTCTATCATATCCCCTCTAACTCTGCGTCTTTCTAACGAATGTAAGCCTAATTTGTTCAACCTTTCTTCATATGGTAGATTTCTAATATGATTAATTTTTGTCATTCTTTGCTGTACTCTCTCCAACGAATCTATGTCCATTCTGTAATAAGGACACCAACATTGAACAACATAATCCATATGAGGTCTCACTTATGATAAGTAAAGTTTTAAAATAATATCGGCAGTTCTGTTACTCACACTCCTTCAGATGAACCCGAGAATCCTGTTTGCCTTGTTACGAACGCTTATAAACTGTTTTCTAGGCTTCAAATCGTTGCTAACAAACATACCCACGTCTTTCTCGCAGTCTGAGTTTTCTAATTCCGTAGTAGCTGGTTTATATTTTGCATTATGTTCTTATGTTCTTAACATTAAATTGATACAGTTTGCCGGATACATAGGTACATTGAATTCTTACACTACCTATAAATAAAATGAATGAGAAAATAACTCCGGGCAAAAAAATACCATTGGAAGCTTCCGTACTTTTCCTAATGACTCCACTCCTAGTCCTTAATGTCCTAATATTCCTATATTTGTCTGCATATCCATATATATTCATTTAATTGCATGACCACTAATTGACATACAATAATAACATTCAGTTAAGATTGTTAAGATAAATATACACATTTACTCTATCTACCTATCTATATACTGTATACAGTATATATATATATATATATATATATATATATATATATATATATATATATATATATATATATATATATATATATATATATATAGATATATATATATATATATATATATATATATATATATATATATATATATATATATATATTATATATATATACAGTATATACTATATATATATGTATATATATATATATATATATGTTAGTATAGCCAGGTAATAGATTCTCTTTTAAACAGACGAGGTTAAAAGCAATAGCGGTTTCAGCATTCAGGATTTTATTGTTACAGCTTTCAATAGTTCTAACAATTTTCCTCTGGGGTTCAGAGTTGAGGTACAAAAGGTTAGCAAAATTCATGGTGGATCCAACGTTTCACAAGTAAACATCTTGCATCTTCAGGGAATGGAGAGGTAATGGTTAGAATACTGGATACTGGATACTGGTGAGGAAGAGTCCCCATAGTTGAGAAAGTAGAGGTTGAAGTTCAAGGTGAAGTGATGAAAGGTGAAGAGTTGGAGAGGTAAAAAATAGGTGGGCTGACCACCTTGCTATTGTTGTTCATCTTTGGAGTCTTGGTTGTGGAGCAGTTTCGACTTGTCGAGCTTGATTTTCTTTCTTTTCGCCTTGAGATCATTCACGCTGGGCTGGACGGGAGGCTCAAAGGTAGTTTTCAGAGTTTTCGGAGACCATGAACTGGGAATCGGTGACGTTGGCCATTGGTGTTGTCTTTGGGGTCCTTGGTCTGGTCTTTGGTGCACAGTTGTTGAAGGAGTTGAAGGAGAGGCGTTCATGTAGGTCCATGAACTGGGAATCGGTGACGTTGGCCATTGGTGTTGTCTTTGGTGCACAGTTGTTGTTGGTGTAGATGGTGGTGCCTTCTCCCTGGTTGGTGTTGAAGCGGTAGATGGTGTAGATGGTGTTGAAGTTGCTGCCTCCTGGACTCTAGGTGTTCGAGTCTTCTGAAGGCAGAGTGGTCGAGGCAGAAGTTGAGTGTTGGAAGGCTTCTTTTTGTGCGGTCTCTCGGTTGTTCTTCGGGCAAGGAGATCTGGAGGGATGATGATGGTAGGCAGGCCATTGGCAGCCAGAAGAGCAGGCAGAAGTACAGACAGTTGGCCTCGATCGTCCCCAGCAAGAGCAATGGCTGTGTGGACAATGACTGTAATGACGTCAGTCTTGAGGCCAGACTTCAATCCGGTGATGGTGGGTTGCTTCTGCCTTCCTTGTGAGAGTTGGGAGCCCCTTACTGGTCTGCCATGGGGTCCTGTTACTCCTGCTGCCTCCTTGCCCTTCCTTCCCTCCTTGATTGTAAACTGCACTTGCTCTCCTTCACCTAGTGACGTTATTGTGCTATTGGTGTTAAGCACAATGTTCTTTCTGTGGGTGAAGAAATCCGTTTTATCTTGGTTCCTGGTGATAAATCCATATCCTCTCTTTATGTTGAACCATTTAACCACACCAGAAAAGGTGGTGGGATCTTCCTGGGTGGCCATGGTGAGAGAGGGTTGAGGTGTTGCTGTCAGGTGTGGAGAGAGTGAAGTGAAGTGGTCTACAGTGGGGTTCAGAGTTGAGGTACAAAAGGTTAGCAAAATTCATGGTGGATCCAACGTTTCACAAGTAAACATCTTGCATCTTCAGGGAATGGAGAGGTAATGGTTAGAATAGGGACAATGCATCTTATTTATACAAAATTCGAGGATCAAGTAGAGGGAGGTGGGCGGAGCTACTGGGTGTGTGGTGGCTGTTCATTGGTGGAAGGTAGTCTATTCGCGAGACGGGCGCTAAATCTTATCGGTGGTTGGTTGTTGGCTGTGGGTGGCTGTGATTGGTTGGTGTTGTCAGTTGTGTGCTGAGCATGGAAGCGTAAGGAAGGGGGGCGCGGGGCGAGAGGAGGGGGGGCAGCATGCCTGAAGGAAGAATTTGAAGGTCTTGTGTTTGGTTGTTGATGCTGGGGTTGAGTGTTTGGATGTATAGAGCTTCTAAAATAGCTAGTCTACTGGGGTCTGATTCTTTGTCGAGTATGGTGGTTTGTTTTTCTAGGTCGGCGCGAGTTAGGGTAAGATGGTGGGGGGGCCTGATAGTGATCTTTTATAGTGCCAGATTGAAGGTGGAGGGTTAGTCGACGGGAAAGGCGAGTCTGTGTCATTCCAACATAGGATAGGGGTCCACAGTCCCCAGAGGTGCAAATATGCTGGTATATCACATGATCGTCTTTCGTTTGGTTGTTGGTGGAAATGGGGCGGTTACGGAGGACAAGGTTGGAGGTCTTAGGAGATTTGTAGTAAATAATGAGTTTGATTTTATTGTCAGGGTTGGTGGGTAGGACGTTTTTGTTAATTATTTCTTTCATAATGGATTCGTCTGTTGTGTGGTCGGAAGACATGTAGTTTCTGTAAAAAAAAAAAATGTCATTGGCCGGGTTGGTGCTAGGGGGGTCTTGTTTGTACCATTTTTCTAGGTGGTGGTTGATGGCATTGGTGACGTCAGTGTTGGAATACCCATTGTTGACTAGGACCTGAGTGAGCCTTTCCAGTTAATTGTGTGTGTCATTCCAGGTGGTGCAATGGGTGAGGGCTCTCCTGACATAGGCGGCGATGGTGGACTGTAGGTATCGTTTAGGGCATTCACTTTCCCCATTAAGACATTGGCCATTGTTAGTAGGTTTGGTGTACACGGTAGTTTTGAAGCCGTGGTCGTGGAGGGAGACAAGGAGGTCGAGGAAGGGTAGATGTCCATCGGTGGTTTCTTCGTATTCTGAAGTTGAGTCCGGAGGCGGCAATGAAGCGCTGCTGGAGGTCCCTGAGTTCGCCCAGGTCCTTCACCCGCAGGAAGATATCATCGATGTACCTGCAGTAGACAGTGGGCCGGTGGGCAGTCAGGAGTTCCTCTTCGATAGTTCCCATGAAGAAATTGGCGAACAGTACCCCCCGGGGGCTTCCCATCGCTACACCGTCGATTTGCTGGTACATATTCCCGCGGGGGAAGAGAAAAGGGGACTCCTTGGTACATAGTTCCAAGAGCGTCTTCAGGGCCTTCTCCGGGATGTCCAGAGGGGGCGTATTAGGGCAGTGGTAAACTCGACGTAGGATAAAATCTATGGTCTTGTCAACGGGCACGTTGGTAAACATACGTCTACGTCGAGGGAGGCGATGATGTGGTCGTTAGCTGGGGGGGCATCTCGTAGAATTTCTAGGAAGTCATAAGCAGAGTTGAGGTTGTATTGCCGTGGAACAAAAGGGGTGATGAGGTTGTATATATATATATATATATATATACAGTATATATATACATACAGTATATATATATAGAATATATATAAGAACATAAGAGGGATCTGCCTTGTGTGGGCCAACCGGCTTTCTGAAGACTCCCATTTTCTTATGTTCTTATGTAAGAAAATGGGAGTCTGCAGAAAGCCGAATGGCCCCCATTTCACTCCCAACCCCAATTACAAGGCCCAATGCAGATCCCTGGGGGACACCACTTTTGACTGCTCCCCAAATTAGATACATTTCATTTCAGAAAAGATATAGGCAAATATTGATTTGGTAACAGAGTTGTAGATATGTGGAATAGGCTACCAAGTGCTATAGTGGGATCAAGAACGATAGAGAGCGTTAAGAAAAAAATAGATAGTCATATAGACGAGGTGGGTTGGGTGTGAGGGGGATCTGTCGGGTGTGGGCGAATCGGCGCTCTGCAGACCCCCGTTTACTGACCTCTGACCGTTTTGGTGAGGTCGGTCCTCATGGTATTAGTGAGCTGTGCCTATAATTAGGCCTTGTAATTGGGGTTGGGTGTGAGAGGGATCTGCCTTGTGTAGGCCAATCGGCTTTCTGCAGACTCCTATTTGCTTATGTTCTTATGTAATGGAGATATGATAGAGATGTTTAAGTGGATGAAAGGTATCAATAATGGATATATTGATAATGTAATAAAGCTTAATAACGGTAAGATAACCCGATCAAATGGCTTCAAATTGGATAAGTTCCACTTTAGAAAATATATAGGTAAACATTGGTTTGGGAACATAATTGTAGAAGTGTGGGAATAGTTTGCCTAGTGCAGTGATTAGCTCAGGACCTGTAGAAAATTTCAAGGGCAAACTGGATAGTCATATGAATTATATGAGTAGGGTGTGGATGGGATCTGCCCTGTACTGTATGGCCGGTCGGCCTTATGCAGATTTCCGAGTTTTTATGTTCTTATGTTCTTATTACCTCTGTCCACGAAGTTGTGGGATGCTATACTTGGTGTCCGTTTGTCTGTCTGCCTGTATCACGATTTTCTTCAACGAACTTACGTATTGTTACATAATATGGTGGCCAGATAAGATATGTAAAAAGGAAGAATTAATTCAATTTAAAAGATGATATGGGCTGGGTGTGAATGGGAAGTGCCTCGCGTTCGCCGCATGGCCTTGTTTCCCGCTATCTTATGTTCTTGTGTTAGAACGCAACCTTTCACCATCGAAACTCACTTGCAAAGTTACAAACCGATGTTAACCGTATTTTATAGACAGATGTGATATGAAGTAAGGATATATATTTAAACTTCAGTCAGTGGTTTGATTGAACTGTTATTCTTTAAGTAATTATAAGGACTGTTTAATATAGCCTATATCTCTTTGGCTCCTTTTAGTTATTAATTTTATAATAGTTTGTACGTGTCTTAACTCTGGTAGATCAGCCAACGACATACACTCATGGTCCATAGGAAAATAAAAAAAATAATAAAAAAATACTATTGTACAGCAACAATTGTGGCGCAATCATTTAATTGGCTGAATATGCAGTATTAGCTATATGATTGTCTACTGTCATCATCACCATGATTTCAAGTGCATTCCAAATTGATCTATACAATAGTATTGTCAAGTAGCCATGAAAATATCCAGTCCTCTCTCTCTCTCTCTACAGTAATTATATAGTAATTTACAGAAAGGTGGGAATTCTTCAGTACCCCTTTAGGTGGGAGGGGGGATCCCATATGGAGTATGCTGTTCAGTTTTAATGTCCTTATTACAGAATGAACATAGATTCCTTGGAGGGAGTACAGTGTAGAATGCCAAAAATTATCCATAATATTATAAATATTCCATATGAAGAAACGTTGAAGAAATTAGGCTTGCATTCGTTAGAGAGACGCAGAGTTAAGGCCGCGTCTCACACAGTACGTTAGCCGCCGACCACAGCCGATATTTTCAAAATATTTGAATTTTTCCGGGATTGTCTGACATCGTCTGTGATCGTGTAAAAAGATCGCCTCGTATCGTGGTAGGCGAGGGGTGGTCGAGTGGCGCGGAAATGATCGGCGGTGATCGGCCATAAAATAGTGGCTGCACTAAATTCTGGCCGATAATCGGCAGAAAAAACGGTTAAAAAACCGTTAAATTTGATCGTGTGACGCCCGTGTATATGTTGTGAAACGAGCGTATGTGAATCCTGGGAAATCTTCATTGTCATCCTCTGATCGATGGTTGATTGTGTATGATTTTAGTCTATATATTATATGTGTGTGAGTAGTTTGTGCGTGTGTGTGTGTGTGTTTGTGCGTGTGTGTGTGTGCGCGTTTCCGTGTTTGGTTGTGTATTATTTAGTTTATATATATTGTGTGTGTGTATGTGTTTTTATGCGTGTGTGTGTGTGTACGTTTGCGTGTTTGGTTGTGTATTATTTAGTTTATATATATATTGTGTGTGTGTTTGTGTTTGTGCGTGTGCGTGTGTGCGTTTGCGTGTTTGGTTGTGTATTATTTAGTTTATATATATATTGTGTGTGTGTTTGTGCACATGCGTGTGTGCGTTTGCGTGGTTGGTTGTGTATTATTTAGTTTATATTTTTTGTGTGTGTGTATGTGTGTGTGTGCGTGCGTGTGTGTGTGTGTGTGCGTTTGCGTAGTTGGTTGTGTATTATTTAGTTTATATATATTGTGTGTGTGTGTGCGTTTGCGTTGTTGGTTGTGTATTATTTAGTTAATATATATTGTGTGTGTGTGTGCGTTTGCGTGTTTGGTTGTGCATTATTTAGTGTTATATATATATTGTGTGTGTGTGTGTGTGTGCGTATGCGTGTTTGGTTGTGTATTATTTAGGTTATATATATTGTGTGTATGTGTGTGTGTGCGTGTGTGTGTGTGTGTGCGTTTGCGTGGTTGGTTGTGTATTATTTAGTTTATATATATTGTGTGTGTGTGTATTATTTTAGTCTATATACTGTATTGTATGTCTGCGAGTAGTTCTCTCACACTCACTCACTCTCACTCTCTCTCTCTCTCTCTCTGCGTGCGTGTGTGTGTGTGTGTGTAGCCTATAGTTAACATAAACATCTACAAGTTTACTAAAATACATCCACTTGTAAACTAATGATATACTGTATCAAAGTCAGTGTATACCAGATCGTGTAATGATATAGGTATACATTCACCTATCGACTACTTAACTACAGCGTATTATTATTATAGTTTTATTCAAGTATATTGGGGTTTGTAATTGATGATTAATGTTAAGAACGGGTGTTATTTATAAATATATATATATATACAGTATATATACATAGGGCGGTTCCTTTGCCGTGTCAATATCGTGTGTGGCCTACAACGGTCGTATTTATAGTTCAACGTATGTGCATCTGTTGTGCTGTAAACGTATGGTTGTCAACCAAAAGCGGCATTATCGTGCTTTTAACGTACTTTAAATGTATGACGAACGTGTGATAGCTGAGTGAGTAGCGTCGCCGGTCAGCGATTTATTCTACAACGGCCGTGTTGCCGGCGTGTATGACGTGTGTGTGACGTGTGTGTGTTGAGTGACTGTCGAGGGTTTGTTGTACAGCAATCGTGTGCCTGCGAGGATCGTGCAGTGATCCAGTGATTCGATTACAATCGGCGAAAAAGTGCAAGTCGTCCTCTGTCGGCAGCTGTCGAGCGGTGGCCGTACTGTGTGAGACACGGCCTTTAGAGGGGATATGATAGAGGTGTTCAAGTGGGTTAGTGGGATTAATAAAGGGGACACGAAAGATGTACTGAAGCACAGTGATAGCGAAATAACTCGAACAAATTGTTTCAAATTAGATAAATTTCGTTTCAGAAAAGATATAGGCATATATTGATTTGGTAACAGAGCTGTAGATATGTGGAATAGGCTACCAAGTGCTATAGTGGGATCAAGACATACTTCAGAGATTGACATGTACGTCTGAATTACAATACCAGCCCTCACATCTCCTACAATAAGTGGCATATACCCAACAAGATTTCCCAAATCCCAAAATAGGAGGAAGGAAGGGTCTCTATGTTTTCCAAAGTTTCTATCTATATATATATTGAGAATATATCACAAATACACGTGAGCCACTAAATGTTTCTAGTCTCTCAGTGGGGATCGAACCATCGACCATCAGGACGATAGCCGACGCTTTAATCAATTACACCACGGCAGTCTAAAAGACACTCAGCCTTCTATCCTATTTATGTTAGGGAGAAGGGAAACCCACTAGGCGAATATATTTCAATTCAAACCTAGAAGGCTGAGTGTCTTTTAGACTGCCGTGGTGTAATTGATTAAAGCGTCGGCTATCGTCCTGATGGTCGATGGTTCGATCCCCACTAAGAGACTAGAAACATTTAGTGGCTCACGTGTATTTGTGATATATTCTCAATATTTGTAACTCTCATGATTTGTGGGTTAGAATTAAATGAAATCAATTTTGGGCCCGAGTTGCGTCGGGACACTAAAAAATCTGTGTATGGTATTCTGGAAATATGGATCCTACAACTAGGTTTGAATTGAAATATATTCGCCTAGTGGGTTTCCCTTCTCCCTAACATAAATAGGATAGAAGGCTGAGTGTCTTTTAGACTGCCGTGGTGTAATTGATTAAAGCGTCGGCTATCGTCCTGATGGTCGATGGTTCGATCCCCACTGAGAGACTAGAAACATATGTATATATATATATATCTATCTATCTATCCATCCATCCTTCTTAGTAGGGGTAATTAACTTCTTCACACCTTCACTTCACACCTTCACACCTTGGGTCAATAGGCAGACCACACACACACACACACACACACACACACACACATAGTTCTTTCGAAAAGTCTATACTCGGCGTATTATATTTAATTTGAAGTTAGAAAATATACATTTGCAAATTACAAATTACAGATAGGTGGGCATTCTTCAGTACCCCTTTAGGTGGGAGGGGGGAGGGGGGACATTGACGGGGCGAACTCGTTTCGGGGCGATTTCTCCAGTATTCACTGAGAGTGCTCTGAAGAACACTGATTGTTGTAATACTGATAAAAGAGTGAAACATTTCACAAACATTGCTTGTCAACTGGTCAACACAATGAAAAGGACCGTGATAACTAAAATGCATACATTGAAAGATTACTGAGCATTCAAATCCAAAAAAGAGAATAAGCAATGTTCTTGTTAGTCTATCTATCTATCTATTGCCTGATGCCGTGATCCCCGAAGGGGTGGCCACGAACGAACCGCCCCCATGCACCTCTGTCCCCAGTCAGTCGACGCCCCTCCCCCCAACCAGCACCGCCTTCGTTCATGTTAGTATTTCAATAAATTACGATTGAAAATGATTATGTTGGACTTTTGAGGTTATAGTAGTTGACATAAAATGTATACAGGAATCAGTGCACAGGTACAGGCTATTTACGGAAATTTTCGATCGACAGTTATAAGAACATAAGAACATAAGAAAATGGGAGTCTGCAGAAAGCCGATTGGCCCAAGCAAGGCAGATCCCTGTCCCACACAACCCCAAATCAATTACAAAGCCCAATTATAGGCTCAACACTCTAATACCCTGAGGATCATCTTACCAAAACGGTTAGAGATTAACGCAGGATTATGGGGGTCTGCAGAGCGCTGATTGGCCCAACCCGGTTGATCCCCCTTCACACCCAACCCTTCTCGTCCATATGCTTATCCAATTTTATCTTAAAGCTCCCTACAGTTTTAGATCCCACTATAGCACTTGGTAGTCCATTCCACCCATCTACAACTCTGTTACCAAACCAATATTTGCCTATATCTTTTCTGAAACGAAATTTATCTAATTTGAAACCATTGGTACGAGTTCTTTCGCTATCACTGAGCTTTAGTACATTTGTCATGTCCCCTTTGTTAATCCCACTAACCCACTTGAACACCTCTATCATATCCCCTCTAACTCTGCGTCTCTCTAACGAATGTAAACCTAATTTCTTCAACCTTTCTTCATACGGAAGATTTCTAATATTATGGATCATTTTTGTCATTCTACGCTGTACTCTCTCCAATGAATCTATGTCCATTCTGTAATAAGGACACCAACATTGGACAGCATAATCCATATGGGGTCTCACTAATGACAAGTAAAGTTTCAAGATAACAACAGCAGTTCTGTTACTCACACTCCTAGAGATGAACCCGAGAATCCTGTTTGCCTTATTACGAACGCCTATACACTGTTTTCTAGGCTTCAAATCATTGCTAACAAACACACCTAGATCTTTCTCGCAGTCTGAATTTTCTAATTCTAAATTAGCTAGTTTATATTTAACATTTGTTTGCATCTTCCCTATCTTTAATACCTTGCATTTGTCAATGTTAAACTTCATCTGCCAATTTACTGACCATTCATGTAAGGTATCTAGATCCCTTTGGAGGCACTCTATATCGCTATCTGAATCAATTGATCTCCCCATTTTAGTATCATCGGCGAATTTACTTATCCTACTAGTTATACCTAAATCTAGGTCATTTATGTATATAAGAAACAACAGGGGACCTAATACCGATCCCTGGGGGACACCACTTTTGACTGCTCCCCACTCTGACTTGGTACCATTTATGCTGACTCTCTGTTTCCTACCAATTAGCCATGACCTAATCCATCCCAACAACGCCCCACCTATTCCATGTGCCTCAACCTTTCTCATCAATCTCTCATGAGGGACTCTGTCGAAAGCTTTACTGAAATCTAAATATATAATATCGTATGCCTTGTCATTATCTACTGCTTCATATACCTCTGAGAAAAAACTAAGCAAATTAGTAAGGCAAGAACGTCCCTGAGTGAATCCATGCTGAGAAGAATTGATTAAGTTAAATGTTTCTAAGTGGTTTCTCATTTTCCTAGCAATAATTGACTCTAGTAGCTTTCCTATGATTGAAGTGAGACTAATGGGACGGTAATTGGATGCTATTGATTTATCACCTTTCTTGAAAATCGGAACTACATTTGCAAGCTTCCAAGCTTCTGGAACTATACCTGTTTCTAATGAATTGTTAAAAAGAAATGTTAATGGGTAACTTAACTCATCTCTGCATTCTTTTAATACTCTGGCATATACCTCATCGGGACCAGGCGATTTCTGAGGTTTCAGTCTGTCAATTTCCTTAAGCACATCATTTCTACTTATAGTAACCGTACTTAACCTATTTTCTATACTATCGCTATATACCTTACGGACTTCTGGAATCTGTGCCAAATTTTCATTAGTGAAATGATTAGTGAATTAGTGAATTAGTGAATTAGTGAAATTAGTGAATGTTTGTGGCAGCACTATGAGGCGCTATTATGTATATAATTGACAACTATTCTGAGTTTGAATAATATAATGACCGTGATCTACATTCTAATAATAACATATATTTAGAAGCTTCCAAAATTAACATTAGATATTCCAGAATATAGTTGCACAGAAAAGTGGCCGGGGAAAGCTGACGGAGTTAATCCTATATAATTATTATACCTTCTGCTCCTACTCTAATCCTTCTAATCGGTCACGTCATTAGTCTCCCCACACACTCAAACACAGGACATTCCTAGTTGTACAATGCTTCACTAGTATTGTAATATATTTGTTATGATATGCTATTTGAATATGAGCTATATATACTCTCTCTCTCTCTCTCTCTCTCTCTCTCTCTCTCTCTCTCTCTCTCTCTCTCTCTCTCTCTCTCTCTCTCTCTCTCTCTCTCTCTCTCTCTCTCATATGGAAGTCTTATATATACTGAATGGGTCAGACAAGGTGGATTAAACCAAAATGCTTAGCCTCAACATTACACAGAGTTAGTAATATGAATATGATGAAAAGTTAACCAATTAATCTGAAGATATTTAAACTAAGTTAAGTCCGGAAATGAGATAACATAAATTATTCATAGCATTATTTTATTACGAATGGACAACATTTTGTCGTCAACATATTACAACAAATTGCATCCTTTAGAAGCCAGTTTAGAGTGTGGGAAGCTAACACACTTCAAAGTGTGGGCGAAAAGACTTCAAGGTGTGGGCGAACGAACTTCATTGTTTGGGCGAACAAATTCCTAGTTTGGGCGAAGATTTGTGGGCAAATAGACCGTAAACCTCTATCATATCTTAAATTATTTAATATACGGTACCGAATGAAATAGTTCGGTTGCATTATTTTGTTTTACTAACTATTATGCGATCTTATTCAAATTAGGAAGGACGTCTTTCAGTTATAGTGCTACAAACCATCCCAATGAACCTTAGCTAACATGATCCTTTCTAAGCAGTACAAAGCCGTCTAAATATATTTGAAATATAAAACAAATATTACCGGTACTGCAATATATATATATACCGGTATATATATATATATATATATATATATATATATATATATATATATATATATATATATATATATATATATATATATATATATATATATATATATATATATATATAATTTATAGTATATCTATAATACGTGTAGGCCTACAGGTATGTGTCAAAATAAACGAAAACTTTTTCCTGTAGTGGGTAGAGAGCAATTTGTTTTCGCTATCTTTACTGCATAGATGAGAGAGAGAGAAAGAGAGAGAGAGAGGGGGGGGGGGAGGGTACCCGTGATCGCTGTACAAGGCAGTAGATGTGGCAACGTGTGGTATTGAGATGCCTTGGTAATGAATTGGCTTGGTATTGAGCTGGTATGGTGATGAAACCGACTGGTGAAGAAAAGGTCTGGTCATGAGATGGCATGGTCTTGAGGTGACTCGTCTTGTTTGTGTGGTGAGATGGCATCGTCATGAGATGTCTAGCATCTGCAGGGACCACACTTGGCCAATCTTAGCAAATACAATCCTGGGCCTCACCTTGGCACCTATGAGGAAATAACTAAGCCTGTTCCTGTCCTCCAGCAACCTTGCACTACTGAACGCAAGACGAACCAGGATATAGTACATCTCCCACCAGCGGCTCAGATACACCTTCAGTATCCTGATGCCTGCCGACACATCGCTAGTCTTCACACAATAAGTCAAGCGATTCAACGGGTGGTAGAAGGTACTGAAGAGATGGAGATGGTATACTGGCCTGCTATGAAGTAGTGAAGCAACACAGGAGAGACTGCAGAATAATTTTAAAGGGCCGAACAATCTTACCAAAAAAGTAAATGCTAAGACTAACCAATGTGTTCCAACTATAAAATATATGTGTTCTTATAGAACAACCAAAGATAAATTGACTAGAAAAATTATGAAATAGAGAGATTAAGTATTGTGAGATATAGTTGTTATTGTTAGTAAAGGCACTCAGCCAAATAGTTAGCAATAGTATAAGATCTTATAGGAGATTAAGTTAAGATATATATTCAGTATTAAGTGGGAGTTCTTCGGGATAATGTTTTAAAAGGGAAATAATTGATCACGCCCAAGTAACTCAGATAACGGGGTTTACCTGAGCAGCTTTCAGAGGTTTAGCATTTGAAGAGTAGGTTAGATCTAGCTAAAGGAATAGTTAGAGAAGGGCATCAGCCCATACCCATGAAATACTCTGTTTTTGTATAAGGAAACAACCAGTATTAATTAGATATTCACCTCGTCGACAGCATGCTTTCGATTGCACGTAAATATCTAGCCAACTAGTTTTAAGGAGGTCATTGATTGAATAATAGTTTGTAATATTGTAAATTGACCTGAAGGACATAGCGTTCTGATATTGTAAACGTGACGAAAATACCTGTTCATTTAGTAATTGTGTTCTGATATTGTAAAGGTATTGTAAATACCTGTTGATTTAGTAATTGTGTTTCTGATATTGTAAAGGTGACGTAAATACCTGTTGATTTAGTAATTGTGTTTCTGATATTGTAAAGGTGACGTAAATACCTGTTGATTTAGTAATTGTGTTCTGATATTGTAAAGGTGATGTAAATACCTGTTGATTTAGTAATTGTGTTCTGATATTGTAAAGGTGATGTAAATACCTGTTGATTTAGTAATTGTGTTCTGATATTGTAAAGGTGACGTAAATACCTGTTGATTTAGTAATTGTGTTTCTGATATTGTAAAGGTGACGTAAATACCTGTTGATTTAGTAATTGTGTTTCTGATATTGTAAAGGTGACGTAAATACCTGTTGATTTAGTAATTGTGTTTCTGATATTGTAAAGGTGACGTAAATACCTGTTGATTTAGTATTTGTGTATAATATTGTAAAGGGGATTTAAGACTGCGGACCTAATAATTGTTTAGTAGTACGGTCATGGTGATGTAAATATCTAAGGATATATTATTCGTGTCTAATATGATTAAGCTTGGTCATTTGATCCCATGTAAAGGAATACGTGTTTCTGATATTGCCACTGTGAGGTGAGAACTTATAGGTAAAATCCTCGGTCCTATTATTGTTAAGGTGATAGTATATTGACGGATAGTATTAATGTGGTTTTGTCAAGCATTATGAAGATAGTGATGTGCCTTTTGCTCGAAATCGAAGTGGGTCAAGACTCTGAATAGCGATTGTCCAAATAGGTTGTAATGGGAATGTAACAATTCCAAAGTGCAAACTATAGTGGGCCGTTGTAGGTATTCAAATAATAGCTTGAACTCATGTTGACCCGAACAGAGAATCAATTGCTATGGGGATTATGGCTATCATGGGAGTATGTTAAATAAAAACGCAAATTTCTAAACAACTGTCGAATTATTCCAACTCTAGTAGAGCAGTGTATTTAAAAATAAGTACAACAATAATAATAACAAAAATAATAATTATAATTAAAGGAGTAATTCCGTCCGCCAATCAGGCGACGGGATTAGCTCAGGTAAAGAGACAAGGTTTGTCATTTACAACTTGCCATGAGACAAACACTGGCACACCCTCACTCTCCGCCAATCAGAGACTTCCTGTGACGCAACGATTGGAGCCAGCTGTATCTCCTTTCAAATGCTCGCCGGTAACTTCGCTCCCAGTTCTATCTATCTATCTATTGCCTGACGCCGCGATCCCCGAAGGGGTGGCCACGAACGAACCGCCCCCATGCACCTCTGTCCCCAGTCAGTCGACGCCCCTCCCCCCAACCAGCACCGCCTTCGTTCATGTAGTTCCTCACTCACCTCATATTCGGTCTACCTCTCCCCCTCTGTCCCTCCACCTCGCTCTCGTACACCCTCTTAGTCATTCTCTCGCTTTCCATACGTTCCATATGGCCGAACCATCTCAAGTTGTTCCTTTTCACACTTTCCAGCACATCTACCTCCACACCACACCTCCTTCTTACTTCCTCATTAGTCTGTCTATCCCTCCATGTAACTCCGCACGCACTCCTTAAGTAATTCATTTCTACTGCTCTCACTCTTGGTCTGAGTCTCTCAACCAACGTCCATGCTTCGCTTCCGTAAGTCAGTGTCAGGATTACCACACTGTCATGCAAGGACTTCTTCACTTCCATACTGACCACCCTATTTCTTGTTACTGCTTTTAGCGTTCCTACAACCCTCTTCCCCTGTTGTACCCTCTCCCGCACCTCTTCATCCATAGTCCCATCTTTACTCAACACACTGCCCAGATACTTAAAAGAGTTGACGATCTCCATAGCCTGACCGTTCAGCTTCACCTCACACTCTGTGACTTCACCCCTTTCGAAGACCATAACCTTGCTCTTCCCCGTATTTACCTTCAAATTCCGTTTCGCACACTGTTCCAAACTAATTTACCAGACCCTGCAACTCCCATTCATTATCACTCATCAGAACTGTATCATCCGCAAACAGCAGTATAGGTAGCTTCCACTCAATTCCCTCCCTTTTCAGCGATACACCAACATCCACTGCTCTTGATAGTATTTCTTTCATGACTCCATCCATATATACAGTAAACAACCACGGGGACATCACACACCCCTGTTTCAAACCAACATTCAGGTCAAAGAACTCGCTCTGCTCACTCTCCACACGTACTGCCGCCTTTGCACCCTCATACATGCTCTTCACTGCTTTCAGCAACTTGCCCTCTACTCCGTATATTCTAAGTACTTTCCACAAACCTTCTCTATCCACTCTGTCATAGGCCTTCTCCAAGTCCATAAAGGCAACATACACCTTTTGTTTCTTCTCCAGATACTTCTCCACAACACAATTCAGGGTAAAAATCTGATCTACACATCCTCTTCCCTTCCTAAAACCTCCCTGCTCGTCGCCTATCCATTTCTCCGTTCTCACTCTCACTCTCTCAATCACTACCCTACTGTATACCTTCCCTACTACGCTTAGAAGACATATTCCTCGGTGGTTACCACACACTCCTCTTTCCCCTTTGCCCTTATATAGGGGGACTCCCAGTTCATTCACGCATATTCTATCCTGGTCGCAGATGTTCTATTACCACGGTGCAACATTCTCACTCCCGTCAGCCACTAAAGGACATCTCCAACAAGCTTCTAGGAGAATATTTCGAAGATAGAATAAGCAAGAGAAGAAGGAATGCCAAATTCAAAGCGAGCGGGTTAGCCAAGCTCCTCCTGAGTGTGCCGCTTAGCCAATCACAGGGCTCCGAGCCGTGAGGGAGGACCTACCTAACACTTTCATAACAGCACTCACTCGCCTCTACAACGCCTGGCATCAGGCTACTTTCCCGTCTGCTTCAAGACAGCGACCATTATCCTCATTCCCAAGAAAAACCAAGACAAGACTAATCCACAAAACTACAGACCCATTAGTCTACTTGAGACTCTTGGGAAGACTCTAGAACGTATCATAAACCACCGACTCAGACTATTTTTGGAAGACGAAAGACTCCTCACGAACATGCAATTTGGTTTTAGACAACACAGATCGACACAAGAAGCACTAAACATTATTACAAACTACCTTCACATAAACAAACAGTCCAGACGAAAAAACAAGACAGCCTTAATTACCAAGGACATAAAACGAGCTTTTGACACAGTGTGGCACGAAGGTTTGAAGCACAAAATCTGCGAAAATTTCAACTTCCCATTAATTACTCAGAAACTTCTCTGCAACTTTTTGGATAATAGAACAGCCAAAATTAAGTTTTCTAATCTTTATTCAGATTCATCTGCACTAAACGCAGGCGTACCTCAAGGCTCAGTGCTCGCTCCTACCCTCTACATCCTATACACAAATGACTTTCCCAACCCCACTCACAATGACTCTCTCACAGTAATGTACGCAGACGACGTGACGCAAATAATAAGAGCAGACACACTAGACACATTGACAAACAGAGCTCAAAGAGAACTTGACAAAGTAGCACAATGGGAGCAAAAATGGCGGATTCAGGCTCATCCTCACAAATCACATGTCACATACTTTGCCAAAGGACATCTCCGCCCAAGACCCTTATTCCAGAACTCCCGAGCACCTGTCCCTAACCGCGCACAAATAAATGTCTCTCCCACTAACAAAGTACTCGGCCTCACATTCGACAAAAACATCCGATTTCATCAACAAGAAAAAACTTCCACTGCCATCGCATCTAAATCCCTACAAACCATCTTTCGATTCAGAAATGCCTCAATAAAAACCAAGCTTCACTTATACAAAGCACTAATAAGACCTCTTTTGTGCTACGTCCCACTCAGCATTTCACTTTCGGCCCCTACCAACCAACTAAAATACCAAAGAATTCAAAATAAAGCACTGAGGTGGATGTTCGGGACTCAGTGGTATGAGTTCCAGACGGCACAACATCTTCACGATCTAGCCCACATCCCCCCTCTAAATACTTATTGGCAGCAATTAGCAGAAAAACAACTTATAAAACTTGAGACCTTTCATGAAAACTTCATCCAAATTTTCAATAAAATTTAATATCCCCCCTGCCCCTTGTCAAACCTTCTTCACCCAAACAACAGAGAGGCACCCATTCCTAAATTAACTTAAAAGCAAGATTGGTAGAGGCGGTGGGTCATGCCGGCTCGTCCACAGTCCAACATCCCTACCACTCTTGACCTAGATTCCTAGATTTACTTCCAATTAATATATATAACTTCACACACCCACCAAATTTCCTTACTAACACCAATCCTTAGCCAATTATAATCAAATACAAGACAACAACCTTTTAACGTAACTTCAAAATATAATAACAGTACAGCCTTCTTACAAGTTCTGCCACTGACAGCTCTTCCCCAGCATTACCCCCTTTTGACTCAATGCCACCCAAAATTATCTCCCCCTTTTATACCATTTTCGAAATACTACCATCCAAAAAATACAACTCTAAAACATCCAAAGCCCAACAGCAAGCACTTTCGATTTTATACCACCCAAAATTAACTTGCTCCCCATCCCTTGCCCCCTTCTTGGCAAGCCATCCTGAATCTCATTAAAGTAACTTCTCCAACTAAAACAATTCAACTCCAGCTCAATTATTCAACTCACGCACGTTGGGTCAAGCCCCGACACCCTATTTCTCTCACTATTATCACTGTCTCTCCTACTTAACCAATAAAAACTTCCCTTCTTTCACCCTCACCCAACTTTTCTATATTCATTCATTCATCATTCACAGGAATCACTGACCCCCAGGCACGTGAAGGGAATACACCTAGCCGTACTTAGCAAAGGCAACCCCGAGCCTCACCTTGGCACTCTCGGGGAAACAAACAAGTCTGTTCCAGAGCTCCAGCAACCTTGCACCACCACACCCCAGACGACCAAGAAGATTGTACAGTTCCGCGCACATGAAACAGATACACTACATCAGCCACGGACAATCTGCGGTGTTTCCTTTCTGGTTGACGAGTTACGATGGGGCAGAAGGGGAGGGATGGAAGCGTTGGTGGTGGTGGGGGAGGTGGGATAATAGTTTGACGGGTGGAGGATAAAAGTGGTAGGAAGGGAGGCAGAGGAGGGTGGCTAGCCTATGAGTGGTAGGGTAGCACCCACAGTGTAAGGTGGAATTAATTATTTGGAAGTTAAACTAAAAGGTTCACTTTTATATTATCTGATAAGCTAGATCTGTAACGCAGCATTATAATTAAAATCGGAGGAAATTGTTCAAACAATTGTTTCAGGTCTCACGCGAATTGATGCGGAGGAGAACAGGGCAACCAACTGTACGGGGTATGGTATTTTGTGGTTGGCAAGATTGGTCACATAAAACAAACTTTATATATACATTAGCTATAATAATATAACTTTCTTACCTCTTGATTTACTCAATACACCTTATGAAATGGACCCTGCGGTCATGTGCCGTTGCTGTCATATGCATGAGGTGAAACGAATTACCTTGTGGATCGGTCAAAGATAAATTTACTACACCTTCTAACTTAAACAAAATATAACATTATTTACTACACCTTCTAACTTAAACTAAATATAACATTATTTACTACACCTTCTAACTTAAACTAAATATAACATTATTTACTACAGCTTCTAACTTAAACTAAATATAACATTATTTACTACACCTTCTAACTTAAACTAAATATAACATTATTTACTACACCTTCTGACTTAAACTAAATATAACATTATTGCGTCAGCGTGATCTGACCTCAGCTGTTTGTGCGCCTTTTCCTCATTTACTCAATATATCAATTCATAGATGACTTCAATATAATTATCCCACCAATGGCATATGTTTCAATATGTTCAGAGCACTATGATCTGTACTATATGTTATAATGAATATTGTTATAAATAAGTATTTATATAGGCTACTCTTACTATGATGTTCAATTACCAGGTAATCACGAACATCAGTGTTGTTTTCAACATTTGGACTTTTCATCTATTAGTCATAATCAAGATCTAAAGTTACCACTATATACGATCTCAGTATTAACCTTGAGTTTCGTATACAATAAAACGAAGACTCATATTATTATGCCTATTATTTTACTTTCCATGAAACTTAATTAAACAGTTTAATACACTATATAACAATATATTATATGCAAAGTCACACGGGGAAATTGAACTAACAATTTGCCAAAATAATAGAAATTAAAGAATAGGAAATGATGTATCATTACTCAAATATTAGCCTACACATTTGCAGTTCCTGATTACCTGTAGTCCGGGAGTAACCCTACCAAATTGTTAATTTCCGTCGTCCATGTAATGCAGGGGTCACACATTCACGTATATCGCTCCCGTATGCTCCCGTCAGGCGTGATCGCCAATTTTGTGTTATGACGGGCATAGTCCGGCCGTGTACGCCCGTATAGACTACGACTATTGCACTTCCCGACATACGTACCGTAACGGGGCCAGTGTTACGTCAGACGTAATGTAGTCGTATGGAGCTACGTACATGCTTGCGACTTGCGTAAGCATGTCCCCGTTAGTCCGCCTGGGCTGCCCGATTTGCGGGAACACAGGCCACGCCCATGGCCACGCCCCCACAAGACCTACGTAGCTGAGGCCGTACGTCTTGTGAGTTTGTAGGCATTACGTAGACCGTGTCCGGACAATCGTAGGCACACCCCGTCTGTCCAAACACAGACAAAGACAGTCTTTGTCAACCACGTAGGTCTGGGTTGGAATCTGGGAACTACAAAAGGGCAGGAATGGCCACACCATTCCCATTCCCAGTCCTTCATCGGCACCATGAACAACATCGCGGAATTCATCCTGGAGGAGTTCAATTTTGTGAACTCCCTTTATAGAGTTCCTTGTAACCTTTAACCCGCTGAGTGCCAGCCAATTTTGACGGTGTGCTTCTGCCAGTGCCAGAGTTTTTTTTTTTTTTGGCTAAATCTATCAAGTTGGGAGAGAAAGGAAGGATAATGGTAAAAAAAACACTCCCCTTGTCCATTTTCGCCAGAAATCAGGTCCCCGATGGTCCCGAAAGTAGCTGAAAAGACACTATAGACTACAGAAAATTTTATGGTATCGGAATGTATGGGTGGGAGGGTGGTGGGAGGGTGGTGGGAGGGTTGGTTGGGGGAAGGTAGAAGGGTAATCGACTTGTGTTACACATATGAAGCCCATTGGTGAGGTAGTTTCACCACCAAAGATTTTCCTTATTTTCCTTATCTTCGTACGGATACGCTGGAAGTGGGTGGTGGGAGGCGGTTGGGGGTGTGGTGGGGGAAAGGCAGAAGGGTAAGGGACTTGTCACACAAATATGGAACTGATTGGTGAGGTAGCTTCGCCGCCACAGATTTTCCTTTTTTTCCTTATCTTCCTACGGATACGGATACGCTGGAAGTGGGTGGTTGGAGGTGGTTGGGGGTGTGGTGGGGGGAAGGCAGAAGGGTAAGGGACTTGTCACACAAATATGGAACCGATTGGTGAGGTAGTTTCGCCGCCACAGATTTTCCTTTTTTTCCTTATCTTCGTACCGATACGATACGCTGGAAGTGGGTGGTTGGAGGTGGTTGGGGGTGTGGTGGGGGGAAGGCAGAAGGGTAAGGGACTTGTCACACAAATATGGACCCGATTGGTGCAGTCGTTTCGCCGCCACAGATTTTCCTTTTTTTTCCTTCTGACGGGACCGACAGTCAATGAGTGGGTGGGAGGAGGAATTTGGAACCGCAGTGCGGCGGTTCTGCCAGATGCCCCCGGACTTACTTTCACTTTCCCGTTTTACGTGAACATTGTACGATTGGCGGGAGAAACTTACGTTTTACCTGTCTAGCTGCTACGTTTTACGGGGCTGCACCCGTAAGACGTAGCAGCTAGCCAGGTAAAACGCATGCTTTCCCGACTTTTGACATATGTGAGCGCGAGCCCCGTATCTGATTCGAAATCCAAAACATACCGGGCGACCTAGGCCGCACCAACCACCTCCAAGACCAGCATGGCTGCGTACCATGCGTACCAACCCCCACGACTAGACACAATTTAATTTACGTTTTGCGTACTAAGCCCTTACGTTTTACGTATTCGGTTGCCAACTACCAATAAACCTTCATACGGGAGCATACGGGAGCATATACGTGAATGTGTGACCCCAGCATAAGTGTAGGTAAAAAATAGTTTCAAATTACTAATTAGAAAAATAGACAACTTCGAAATATATGTACCTTAACTAAATATATGGGGGCATTCACATACAAAATATATTATTTTTTAGACTTGCCATTTGAGCAAATTCGTCTTCCCTTTTAATTCGTAACAATTCTAATTTCTACATTATTTGATTTTTACAGTACTGCCATTTTTGACCAAATAAACTGTGTATCATAACAATTGTCTTGTAGTTTACAATTAACCTATATTCAAATAACTTTGTGAAAATTAAATAATTGTGTTACCACTAAATAATTGTGTGTGTTGAACAGAAATATTGAGAGTGTAAATGAGAGGTTAAATGGAACAATTTTAGCGTCAGGCGAAAGCGATAAGGATATTCAGTCTCATGCCAAAAATGATGACTATATTGCAAATGATAGTAGTGATGGTGCAACTAAGATGGAAATGTCGTTAGAAATAAAGGTAAATTAGGTATAAAGAAAAGAAGTAAATTGAGAGTATATTACACAAACTGTAGGAGTCTATGTAACAAAATGAACGAACTTAGAGCCCTTGTTAGCAAAGAAAATATAGACATAATAGCGCTAACTGAAACGTGGATTAATACAGAAACCAGGCATTTTTTAGCAGAATTTGATATACCAGGATATAGTTTGTTTAAATATGACCGAACAAGGAAGAGGGATGGCGGTATAGCAGTGTTTGTCAGGAGTACATTAAAAAGCTGTATTAAATCAGGTATTAGACTAAATAACGATAATGAAAGTGTTTGGGTAGAGATTAACGATAGTAGTGAGACCATAGTTATTGGAGTTATGTATAGACCGCCAAATATGAGTAGAAATGACGGAACGTCATTATGGGAGGAAATTAAAATGGCATCAAGGTTTAGCAATGTGTGCATTATGGGGGATTTTAATTTTCCGAATATAGATTGGCAACATCAAATAGGAGACTCTGATTCTGAGGAGTTTATAGAGGAAGTACAAGATAGTTTTTTATTTCAATTCATAGATACGCCGACTAGAGGTAATAATATTCTCGATTTAGTTTTCAGTAACAATGAACATATGGTAAATAATGTAGAGATAGGGGACCACCTAGGAAATAGTGACCACAATTCTGTGTATTTTAATATACAATGGAAAGGTAATACCAGAGAGAATACAACATTAATACCTGACTTCAGAAAAGCCAATTATGGTGGGTTAAGAAGAGCCCTATTAGCGGACCCTATGGTCAAAAAATTAAGTCGATCCAGGTGTCCAAATGAGTGTACCCCTTCTCAGGCACCTGTCATCTTAAGTCAGGAAGAGACGTTAACCTTGGTAGATACATACGATAATTTTATCGAGTCAGTATTCAATGCACAAAATAAATACATCCCCAAAAGAAAATTTAGATCAACACAGAACCAACCCAAATGGATGAATAATAGACTATTATATCTTCTAGGACAAAAGAGAGGAATATATAGAAAAATTAGGAAAGGCGAAATTCACCTACTTTCCGTTTTCACTAATGAAAATTTGGCACAGTTTTCAGAAGTCCGTAAGGTATATAGCGATAGTATAGAAAATAGGTTAAGTACGATTACTATAAGTAGAAATGATTTGCTTAAGGAAATTGACAGACTGAAACCTCATAAATCGCCTGGTCCTGATGAGGTATATGCTAGAGTATTAAAAGAATGTAGGGATGAGTTAAGTTACCCATTAACATTTCTATTTAACAAGTCATTAGAGACAGGTATAGTTCCAGAAGCTTGGAAGCTTGCAAACGTAGTTCCGATCTTCAAAAAAGGTGACAAATCAATAGCATCCAATTACCGTCCCATTAGTCTTACATCAATCATAGGAAAGCTACTAGAGTCAATTATTGCTTGTAAAATTAGAAACCACTTAGATACATTTAATTTAATAAATTCTTCTCAGCATGGATTCACTCAGGGACGTTCTTGCCATACTAATTTGCTTAGTTTTTTCTCAGAGGTATATGAAGCAGTAGATAATGACAAGTCATATGATATAATATATTTAGATTTCAGTAAAGCTTTCGACAGAGTCCCCCATGAGAGATTGATGAGAAAGGTTAAGGCGCATGGAATAGGTGGGGCGTTGTTGGGATGGATTAGGTCATGGCTAATTGGTAGGAAGCAGAGAGTCAGCATAAATGGTACGAAGTCAGAATGGGGAGCAGTCAAAAGTGGTGTCCCCCAGGGATCTGTATTAGGTCCTCTGTTGTTTGTTATATACATAAATGACCTTGATTTAGGTATAACTAGTAGGATAAGTAAATTTGCAGACGATACCAAAATGGGGAGAACAATTGATTCAGATAGAGATATAGAGTGCCTCCAAAGGGATCAAGATACCTTACACGAATGTTCAGTAAATTGGCATATGAAGTTTAACATTGACAAATGCAAGGTATTAAAGATAGGGAAGATGCATACAAATGTTAAATATAAACTAGCTAATATGGAATTAGAAAACTCGAATTGTGAGAAAGATCTAGGTGTGTTTGTTAGCAATGATTTGAAGCCTAGAAAACAGTGTACAAGCGTTCGAAACAAGGCAAACAGGATGCTCGGGTTCATCTCTAGGAGTGTGAGTAACAGAACTGCTGATGTTATCTTAAAACTTTACTTGCCATTAGTGAGACCCCATATGGATTATGCTGTTCAATTTTGGTGTCCTTATTACAGAATGGACATAGATTCATTGGAGAGAGTACAACGTAGAATGACAAAAATGATCCATAATATTAGAAATCTTCCGTATAAAGAAAGGTTGAAGAAATTAGGCTTACATTCGTTAGAGAGACGCAGAGTTAGAGGGGATATGATAGAGGTGTTCAAGTGGGTTAGTGGGATTAACAAAGGGGACATGACAAATGTACTAAAGCTCAGTGATAGCGAAAGAACTTGTACCAATGGTTTCAAATTAGATAAATTTAGTTTCAGAAAAGATATAGGCAAATATTGGTTTGGTAACAGAGTTGTAGATGGGTGGAATGGACTACCAAGTGCTATAGTGGGATTAAAAACGGTAGGGAGCTTTAAGATAAAATTGGATAAGCATATGGACGAGAAGGGTTGGGTGTGAAGGGGGATCAGCCGGGTTGGGCCAATCAGCGCTCTGCAGACCCCCGTAATCCTGCGTTAATCTCTAACCGTTTTGGTAAGATGATCCTCAGGGTATTGAGCCTATAATTGGGCTTTGTAATTGGGGTTGGGTGGGACAGGGATCTGCCTTGCTTAGGCCAATCGGCTTTCTGCAGACTCCCATTTTCTTATGTTCTTATGTTCACTGTTTTGGCTACGAAAACTCCAGATGAAGCACAGCCATACATGCAGAAGTGTCCATAAGCCATGTGAGTGGCTTACGGACAACTCCGCACGTATGTCAGTCAGTATGTACCACTCAGTAGTAGCAGGTTAGTACCGCTCCGCACCCAAGTCGGGTACTGAAGGGTACTAAACAAAGAGGTCCTTTCTTACACTACCTGCCTTGCAGATTGGACTGCTCCGCAATAGTAGGAAGGGTAATAAATACAGCAGACCTTTATTATACGCTACCTGCCTTGCAGATTGGAGCCACGAGGCTACAATTATACTGCTTCAGTCACCCATAATAAGTAATAACAAACCGTTTTCTTCTATATTCAATTTAAATAATATCTTAAAACATTCAAAATAGCGTTAGTTATGCTAAAATATTATCTACAAAACTGTAATACAAAAACGCAACATTCACAAGTAATTAGGAATTTAAATCAAAGTTTTTTTTTGAGGGGTTACTAAAATGTTCAAAATATGTTTTCAATTATATCTTTTAAATACGATAAATTTCGAAGTTACGATTTTTGCATTATATGTCTAAAAATTATACTCTTTCTATATAACTTTACAAATTTCATTCACAATGGTATGGATGAGGTTGATTTCATCTAGACACAATTTGCGGCCAATGCTCCCGGACTACTGGTCCTCCTCTTTCTCCCAAAGGGACTTACTTACTGTCTGTCGTCCTTCGACCTTGGGCATGGAATCGTTATCTCCCTATCACACTTGCTTAAGGGGAGAGTTTTAGTTTGCTCCCTAGTCCTCTATCAAGCATTAACACATTTAATATCTACCAAGACTCCCTTTCAAGATAAATGTGTACATTTTTCGGTAGAAAAATGTCCCTACCCAAGGTCGGTTAATCCTAAATATCAGACTCGCTATCGCTCGCCAGGAAAAATAATAAACACCTAAACAGTAAGAAAAGTTTTAATATTGACAAATGGGGCGAAAAGTTATAAAATAGCCAAGCTAATGGGGCAAACGCCTTAAAATGTCTCCACATTAATGGGGCTAAACATGAGGGAGAAAGGGGTTCAGAAAAAACACCCTCAAGTGAAAATCTGCCCTTAACGCATACGAATATCTGCTGAACTCGCTCCTCGGATTGATTTACTCCAATTTTGGCCTGAATAGATTCCGTCTGTAGGCTGTTATTAATGTTTCGCAATCGCTACTAAAAAGTCGAGTCTATATACAATATTAACCCGTACAGCCCCAGCGACGCGTCTGACGCGTCAGCGATGTATGTAACGCACAGCCCAAGAGACGCGTCTGGCGCGTCACCCTAATTGCGCCGACCGTAACCTCAGGTGTAGCCACTCAAGAGGGCTCAGATTTGTATGGGAACTGTGTACGTATCCCACGCAACCGTGCCGATGGTTGAAAACTCTCAAAGTCCACGTGCATGTGCGTGAGCGCGCAATAACCTGTTTTTTTGGGGTAATTGCCTTCAATTTTTTACTCTTGTAAAATACGTTTTCGGGGGCTCTGTAGGACCATTCTTTAAGCTTTTTGAGCGGTTTTTCGTGGTTTTTCCTTCATTCCTAACCCATTCGCTATTGTTTCTGGAATAAAACCATTTTTTGAAAACCGGCTGGGTTCTGGTGAACAAACATTACAAAACTAGCCGGGGCTCCACGGGTTGGGTTAACGCAAATATGATTAGTTTGACCTCTAATACAATTTAAAAATTGACAGGAATTGAAGATCAATATGATCGAGAATACACCGACGATTGTCAGTTTATTAAGTAGCGCAGTGGTAACCGTAATAGGCATACATTCAAAGTGTAGGAGTTCGAGCCCCTCGGACGTAGTTTATCTTTTTAATTCGTAATTTGGATAATTTAAAACTAATGTATAGTAGCCTACAATGTTTAAAATTGGTTAAAGTATATAGAGTTTATAAAGTATATGTTTCTTGATTACAATAGTCTTACAATATTATCGAATCTACTGTTATTACACTAACTACCCTAATGTAACTAGCCTAACTGCTAACTTAATGTTATCCTTTCATAAATTAACTCATTGTGACCTAACTTAATCTTATATCCTAACCTAGATTACCATATCCTAGTTTATATACTAAACTACAGTATTATTGTATATAATAACCCAAGACACTCAAAACGTATTATATATGAAATTAACACATTATAGGCAAAATATGTTTTTTCACTTCCTGTAATGTAATTCTAAGTAAAAACTAAAACAAACCAAAATAAATCAATACAAAAATATCGCTGCCACGGGAGACTCGATCCCCGGTTAGTAACCTGTTGAGTACCGGTACCGTCCTTTTAACTTTATTTTGGCTACCGGTACCATTAGACAAAATTAGTTAGCTCAAATAGGGCCTCCAGCGATTAACAGGCTTTGAACTATTTCACTTAACTCTTTTACTACCACAAATCCTTAAACTGAACACAATCGTCTAAATATAGCTAGAATATATTACATTGACGTCGCCAGCAAAGAAGTGGTTATTATTACAGCCAGTGTCTCCCGCAAAAACAAAAAAACACTAAATACGATTATTGAAGATAAATGCAATCCATAGCGGATTATCCCCTTCAGCACGATGACGCCTTTTTACCCTTGATTCTGGCTAAAATTACAAAATTATATTCAGCTTCAGAATTACTATGTGTTATTCAGAGGCTTTTTTGAGACAGTACTTACCCCTTTGAGTCCTAGAGGTAGATTATAAACCAAGGAAAATCATCTAATGGTAACCGGAGTATGATCAAAATTACGTCATTGTGCTAAAGGGGTTAATTACAAGACCATTTAACCGTTTTCCAGTTCATAATATATATATATATATATATATATTTTGAGGCTATATATCATTAGTTCGGAATTCAGTTGAGATGAAAGACCACGCAAATCGTAGATATGATGAATGACGACGGAAAATAGGCCAGTGTGATAGCCCCTTAAGACTAAGATTTCCAAGGAACAAACCCGTTTCTCAGGTAATATGTTCACTTTGCATACAGTTATGTCAGAGCATATCTAAGGTTGCAAATATATCCGCAGTTAATTAGAACTACTAGCAGTTATTGGAATTGTTGCAGGTTCCTATTGCGAAATGACCATTTCTGCCTCTACTGTGTGAACTTTAATATATAATATGACAAATTACATATATTATATAATATGACAAATTACATATAATTATGGATGGGTATAATATATCATACTCAGAGATCAAGCAAAATGCAACCATACCGAAATACACATCACTAGAGGTTTAAAGTAAGCCCGATAATGTTGTGGCATTAAAACAAATATTTTGCAATTAACTGGGTGTAATTTATCATATGATCGGTTATGTCACCTGACGGTAAATTGAATCCCGTAGCAACTGATTCATCGATACATACGTAATGGAAAAATATGAAAATATGTCATATTACTGCCAAGTACTCATAATAAACAACATATTTTGCTATATAATCTTCTTAATAGTTGAGTAATAAAGATGAGGACATGACAATTTACCATCAACTAAAAATAAACAAACTATAGTTATAAATCACGGCAATATGACTATCAACACAATTGTATGCCGCTTTTATAATTGTTGCCACATAATTATTAGCAAAACGTAAATCAGACTTATATAATTACCATTTGTCAAAGAACATTACGTAATTAATCGGTTATTTGCCACAAATCAATGGATTCCATTTCCTCTCCGCTCCCACCTTAACTTTAACAGCCACACAAGCACACCCTTCTTTCCTACCTCGCTAACACTTCTACCCCCATCCCGCAAACCATCACCCTCCCACCATCGCCCACTTCCACTCCCGTTCTCCCCCATCATAGCTCTCCAGCTAGAAAGGACACAATGACTTAGTAGAAGGCCTGAGGCGGTGTCTCTGTTTCATATGCTCGGAACTGTACATCCACCCACCACGGCTCAGATACACCTCCAGTATTCTGATGCCTGCAGACACATCGCTGGTCTTCATACCTTCAGCCAAGCGGTTCAAGATGATCACCGAGTGGTAGATGGGATGGAGAGAACGGAGATGATATACTGGCCCGCTCTGAAATGGTGAAGCCAACCAGAAGATTCAACAAAATATATAAGACTTATCAAAAAAACATAAATGCTAAGACTAACAGGTGTTTTCCAGCTATAAAATATGATGTGTTCTTATAGAACAACCAAAGAGATATTGACTAGACAAATGATGCAATAAAGAGATGAAGTGTTGTGAAGTGTCTGTTAGTAAAGGCGGCCAGCCTGATAGCCAAAAATAGTATAGGATCTTACAGGAGTTTATGTAAGATAGAGAGTCAAAACCTTAAGTGAGAGTTATTGGGGATAATAGTATAAACGGGGGGAAATACCTGATTACATTCAATAACCAGGGTTAACGGGATTTCCCTAAGAAACTTAGAGAGTAACTAAGTAGCTTTGCGTGGTTTAGTAATTGAAGAGTAGGTTAGAACTAGCTAAAGGAATAGTTAGGAACGGGCATCAGCCCATAACCATGAAATACTCTTTTTGTTATAAGGAAACAATCTGTATTAATTAGATATTCACCTCGTCGACAGCATGCTTTCGATTGTGCGTAAATATCTAGCCAACTAGTTATAAGCTCAATGATTGAATAATAATGTGTAATCTTGTAAATTGACCTGAAGGACAAAGCGTTCTAATCTGATATAGTAAAGGTAACGAGAATACCTGTTGATTTAGTAATTGTATTTTGATATTGTTAAGGTAACGAGACTACCTATGTGTTTAGTAATCCTGAGTAATATTGCAGAGGGGATTTAAGAACGCGTACCTACTGATTGTTTAGTAGTATGGTCAGGTACTATGTTAGGTGATTTATTATTTGTGTCTAATATGATAAAGGTGATTTGAATTTATAAAGGAAATAATTTTATTACATATTGTTACAGTGAGGGGAGAACTTATAGATAAAATCCTCGGTCCTAATATTGTTCAAGAGGTTAAAGGACATCTTGATGGATAGTAAGAAAATAGTTTTGTCAAGCATTGTGAAGGTAGTGATGTGCCTTTGGCTCGAAGTCGAAGTGAGTCAAGACTGAATAGCGATTGTCCAATTAGGGGGTAATGGGAATGTAACAATTCCGAAGTACAAACTATAGTGGGCCGTCGTAGGTATTCAAAATATAGCTTGAACTTATTTTGATCCAAACAGAGAATGAATTGCTATGGAGATTATGGCTACCATGGGAGTTTGATAAATAAAAATACAAACCTCCAAGCAACTGTCGAATTATTCCAACCCTAGTAGAACAGCGTATTTATAAATAAGTACAATGTTTGGTGGCAAGCAGTGGAATTGGACAAATTGTTTGGATTGAGTATTTTTGTTTAACAGACCTTACACAATGACGCCATTACTACCATTTAGGTTATGGGAAGAAGGGAAGGAGGAGATCGAACTATGGATTGAACAACTAGAATGTCAATTCACCTTATTGGATGTTGGGGAAGACGGGAAGAAAATAGCTTATGGGAAAGCTCACTTGGGCAAGGCCCTTAATGATGTCAGGGTACGCTTTGAGGGGCTGGAGTCATGGGTGGAGGTTAGAAAGGCAATCATAGAAGAGTTAGGCCGAGAAACCTACACAAGGAAGGCTAGGGATAAACTCAAAAGTATGGAGTTGGATAGACAGAATGTGAAAGCCCTGAGGAGGGAAATCACGAACAATGTTAAAGTTGCCTACCCTCACATGAACCAGGAGAGCCAGGAGACAGAGATAAGGGAAATAATGGTTCAGGCCTGCCCCGTGGAAGTAAGGAAACACTGCATTATACATGAAGTGACCACCACAAAGGAACTTATGGAAGTAATAAGGAAAGTAATGGAAGCCAGGAAACTAAAGGAGGAGAAGAAGAAAGGGGAACAAGAGAATATAAATAAAGGGCACCAGGGAACGATGATCCGATTTTTTGTATGCAGGCAAACAGGACAATTTGCTAGGAAATTCCCGAACCAACCCCAAACTCAGACCCACCGATTTAACCCGAGACCACTATCTACCAATAACCGATCTCTCCCAATGGCGACAACCTTAATCGGGGGGAATGATCCCAGTGGAGTACAGGGAAGCTGCGACGCAACAAAAAATCACTATACTCGAAGACAGATAATTTGTTTCTTAGAACCTCTCATAAATAGGCGTTATGGCGAAGTACATATACTAGAGAAACAAACGCCTTGTGAAACGATAATAATTAATGGGAGAGCAGCGAACATACTAGTGGACATACAAGCAAATAGAAGTTGTCTTTTGGAAAATGTTGTGAGAAACAATCAGAGGGAACTAGGACCCCTAAATCAAACTAATATTCAGTTAGTAGGAGCAAGAGGACAACCACTGACTATTTTAGGGGGAACCGATACACTGTTGATACAGTGGAAGGGAATTAATTTTACCACTGATTTTTGCGTGTTATCGGGGAAATCTAGCAGTGGGGTAGATGGATATTTAGGAATAGACCTGATGAGTCAGTTGGGGGTAAACATACGGTGTGGCCCAAAGGAAACTTCGACCACACTACGACCCCAGTTAGTAGCTACCACAGGAAAAAAGTCTATACCCCCTAAAACTTGGAGAATAATAGAAATCCCCAGACACCACGGGATGACAGCAGAGATTTTTGAGCCAGAAGGGGAAATTAAAGCTCGAATATCTCCCAATTTTATCACTCCAGTTCAGAGAAAGATAGTCATTGCAAACTTTTTGAGAAACTACAATTATAGAAGGGAAGACTGCTAGGACAGGTCACTCCCGCACAACTCACTACTGTTGGGACTAGTGGACTCACTAACTTACCAGAGATCCCAAAACAATTGACCTCAGACCAAGCAGGCAACTTACATGAACTATTGTTGACGTATCGTAACGTGTTCGCCCAAGATGAAGGGGACCACGGATTAGCCCGGACACGACACCAACACGAGATACACACACAAGGACCCCCTATTAGACAATCTTATAGATGACAAAACCCAATTATGAGACAAAAGGAGAAGGAACAGGTAGATGATATACTTAAACAAGGGATAGTAGTAGAACCATACAGTCCGTGGTCATCAGTAGTCCTAGTAAAAAAAAAGATGGGTCTACTCGGTTTTGTGTGGATTATAGGAAACCGAATGATGTCACAATAAAAGACCCCCAGCCCCTACCTCGTATTGATGATTCGCTGGAGTCACTCAATGGGTTTACGTGGTTTTCGACTCTGGATTTACAAAGCGGTTACTGGCAGATACCGATTAAATCAGAGGATCAGGAAAAAAATGCGTTCGCTACGAGCGAAGGTAAACTCTACCAGTTCACGGTTCTACCGTTTGGAGTTTGCAATGGGCCAGCGAGTTTCACTAGGTTTATGGATGAGGTATTGAGGGGACTGACTTGGCGAACATGTCTGGCCTATTTAGACGACATCATAATATTCTCGAGCAGTTGGGAGGAGCACATTGACACGTTGCAGGAAGTATTAGATAGAATCCGGAAGGCGGGATTAAAGTTAAAATCTTCTAAGTGCCAACTAGTGGCACGCGAGGTAGCATACTTAGGACATGTGGTTTCAAAGAAAGGTATCCAACCTGACCCCTTAAAGTGAAAGCCATCGCAGAAATCTCTCCCCCTACTACTGTAAAAGGAATCAGACTATTTCTAGGGATGGCCTCATACTATCGAAGATTCATACCCAGTTTTTCCAAACTCGCCCGGCCTTTGACCAAAAGATTCAAGAAAGGAAGAAAGGTCGACTGGGGCCAAAGCTGCCAAGAGGCCTTCAAAACCTTAAAACAAAAGTTAACCTCTAACCTCATTATTTGTCACCCCGATTTCACTAAACCTTTCCAACTGTACACTGATGCCTCTGATGAGGGCCTAGGGGCAGTGTTGGCCCAGAAGGTTGATGGCAAGGAAGGCATAGTGGCTTGTGCCAGCAGGACTTTAAATAAAGGGGAAAAGAACTACAGTGTGACCAAGAAAGAATGTCTAGCTTAGTATGGGCAGTGCAATACTTTCGACCATTTTTAGCCGGAGTACATTTTGAAGTAATCACTGACCATCACAGTTTACAATGGTTCTGAAAGATGAAGACAGAAGACGAATTATTTGTTAGGTGGAAGAGAATTCTGGAGGAAGATTCTTTCGATGTTAGGCATCGACCAGGGAAACTACATGCAAATGCAAATGGATTATCCAGGTTACCTATAGCCCCGGTACAATCCACTCAGTGGGAAAAGAAAAAAAGGAACCTAACCAAAACCAGGGGGTTAAATTTCGGGTTTCTGATAGGGCCTGAAGGGACTCTAAACATTGTGTAGTGTTAGATTATTCCGAGGCCAAACACATGATTGAGATCCTACACGGACGAGACGGAAAGGGGGCTCACTTAGGCCAGACTAGATTATTAAAGCAATTCAATGAGAGGTATTGGACATCCGGGGCTGACAAAATATTCAAGGAAGTAGTGCAAAGTTATTTGGAGAGGAAAGGATAGACGAAGACCCAGACAACAAGCAGGGCACATTCTTGCTGGCAAGCCCTAGGAAAAGTTGTCTGTAGATATTGTGGGACCCCTGCTCAGAAAGAACAACCAAACGCACATATTACCCTGTGTTGATGTCTTTTCCAAATATACGGTTGCTTGTGCCATTCCGGATAAAAGCGCTGAAAACGTAGCAAAGAGCATACTCGATAAATTAATTTTTGTGTATGGCATCCCAGAGTCCAAAATGAGTGATAGGGGTAGAGTATTCAATAGCGCGATTTGGCAACATTTAGGGGTGTGACAGAGTGTGAGGTGAAGTTGAACGGTCAGGCTATGGAGATCGTCAACTCTTTTAAGTATCTGGGCAGTGTGTTGAGTAAAGATGGGACTATGGATGAAGAAGTGCGGGAGAGGGTACAACAGGGGAAGAGGGTTGTAGGAACACTGAAAGCAGTAACAAGAAATAGGGTGGTCAGTATGGAAGTGAAGAAGTCCTTGCATGACAGTGTGGTAATCCCGACACTGACTTACGGAAGCGAAGCATGGACGTTGGTTGAGAGACTCAGACCCAGAGTGAGAGCAGTGGAAATGAATTACTTAAGAAGTGCGTGCGGAGTTACATGGAGGGATAGACAGACTAATGAAGAAGTAAGAAGGAGGTGTGGTGTGGAGGTAGATGTGCTGGAAAGTGTGAAAAGGAACAACTTGAGATGGTTCGGCCATATGGAACGTATGGAAAGTGAGAGAATGACTAAGAGGGTGTACGAGAGCGAGGTCGAAGGACAGAGAGGGAGAGGTAGACCGAAGGAGAGGTGGAAGGATGGAGTGAGGAAGTATATGAACGAAGGCGGTGCTGGTTGGGGGGAGGGGCATCGACTGACTGGGGACAGAGGTGCATGGGGGCGGTTCGTTCGTGGCCACCCCTTCGGGGATCACGGCGTCAGGCAATAGATAGATATAGGATACCTTGGGTTACCAGATTCAACATACCTCCCCATACTGGCCACAAGGGAACGCTGTATGCGAGAGGAATCATAGGTTACTCGCGAATTGCGTAAGAGCTAATCTGAGTTCACAAAGGGAAGAGATAAGCAGAGAATGGCCGGAGCTATTACCAGAAATAATTTGGGGAATTAATACTACAGTTTGCAGAACTACCGGATATTCCCCTTATGAGATAATATTCGGTGTTACACCTAAGTTATCCCAGGAATGACTCCTACCTTACGCTACAAACCGCACCACCTATTCTTGACCAGAAAAATGCCTCAAAGGTCAAGGGGAAAGACGTCATCAAATTCATACCCAGATAACACAACGTCAACCAAAGAAACCTACTCTAATCAATCCTTATCACCGAGGGGAGTACATTCTATTGAAGAGACATGACCCCACTCGAACAGGTAAATTAGAAGAGAAATATGAGTCCCTTTCCGAGTTGTTGAGATTAATGGACCATACCAGGTCTGGTATTTACATGATGGGGATATTGTCTCTGCCACGCATATCCGCCATACTAAACGATACGAGGGAATTCTACCGCCAGAGATGAGTGAATGGAGTAGTACAGAAGAAAGTGAGGGAGAGCCAGAATGTTGGGCAGAGAATAAGCACGAGTATTCGACCCATCCTGGCACGAAAAATTCATTGCGGCGAAATGACCATACAGGAACTTCACTATTCTGGCCATCCTGTAGTAGGAGAAAAGCAGAGTTAAACTACAAATCAGAATTTGAAGAATGGGAAGGAACCGAGGAAAACACGACAGACTGGGAGAGAGAGACCAGAGAATCGGTCAAATCTACGGATCAAGGAAGCAGAGTTTCATTTACTGATGGAGATTTGAATGATACTCAAAATAGTGAGGAAGAAGAATTAGAAGATGTGATACCAGAAAACGAGGCATTTAATAAACCTAACAGTAAAAATGGATATTCATCGACTCAAGTAATTAAATCACCAGAAGGCCAAATAACTGATCTACCGAACCAGAGTAAACCCAAGAACTGGCTGAGTGACTCCACTGTAACAGTTACGCATAGTGGTAGGATTAGCCGTCCACCAATCAGGTACCCGGACCCGGGTATAAATAGAACGTCTAAGGTGTGTCAGAGCCAGTTGAAAGGCACCATGCCTCATCCAAGCGACCCCCAGTATAGGCTCCGTCGTCTCATAGCAGTGGTCGACGGAAATGGTCAGAGAGTGCAGATCGTACATACACTGAAACACCTTCTCAGTCAACCTGGACAGATCCTCTTCGCCATGACAGCTGTAGGTAACCAAAACCAGCTATTCAACTCCACCAGTGTCTATTACAGCACAGTGAAATGATAGAATGGCAAGAAGACCAAAACAACTTTAAAGGAAAAGTATTAAGGCGATCAGGTGCTCGCCTTATTCGAGAAGGAGATGGTAAAGGAGTAATTCCGTCTGCCAATCAGGAGACAGAATTAGCTCAGGTAAAGAGACAAGGTTTGTCCTTTACAACTTGCCATGAGACAAACACTGCCACACCCTCGCTCTCTGCCAATCAGAGACTTCCTGTGATGCAACGATTGGAGCCTGCTGTATCTCCTTTCAAATGCTCGCCGGTAACTTCGCTCCCAGTTCATTCACGCATATTCTATCCTGGTCGCAGATGTCCTATTACCATGGTGCAACCTTCTCACTCCCGTCAGCCACTAAAGGACATCTCCAAGAAGCTTCCAGGAGAATATTTCGAAGATAGAATGAAGCAAGAGAAGAAGGAATGGCAAATTCAAAGCGAGCGGGTTAGCCAAGCTCCTCCTGGGTGTGGGGTTCAGCCAATCACAGGGCCCCGAGCCGTGAGGGAGGGGTATATCAGGAGGAGGGCGGGGCCACAGGAGTCACTGACCCCCAGGCACGTGAAGGGAACACACCTAGCCGCACTTAGCAAAGGCAACCCCGAGCCTCACCTTGGCACTCTTGGGGAAACAACTAAGTCTGTTCCGGAGCTCCAGCAACCTTGTACCACCACACCCCAGACAACCAAGAAGATTGTACATCCACCCACCACGGCTCAAATACACCTCCAGTATTCTGATGCCTGCAGACACATCGCTGGTCTTCATTCCTTAAGCCAAGCAGTTCAAGATGGTCACCGAGTGGTAGATGGGATGGAGAGAACGGAGATGATATACTGGCCCGCTCTGAAATGGTGAAGCCAACCAGAAGATTCAACAAAATATTTTATTAAAGGACCCTTATGGGCCTGAACGGACTTATCAAAAAAACATAAATGCTAAGACTAACAGGTGTTTTCCAGCTATAAAATATGATGTGTTCTTATAGAACAACCAAAGAGATATTGACTAGACAAATGATGCAATAAAGAGATGAAGTGTTGTGAGATATAGTTGTATCTGTTAGTAAAGGCGGCCAGCCTGATAGCCAAAAATAGTATAGGATCTTATAGGAGTTTATGTAAGATAGAGAGTCAAAACCTTAAGTGAGAGTTATTGGGGATAATAGTATAAACGGGGGGAAATACCTGTTTACATGCAATAACCAGGGTTAATGGGATTTCCCTAAGAAACTTAGAGAGTAACTAAGTAGCTTTGCGTTTTTAGTAATTGAAGAGTAGGTTAGAACTAGCTAAAGGAATAGTTAGGAAAGGGCATCAGCCCATACCCATGAAATACTCTTTTTGTTATAAGGAAACAATCTGTATTAATTAGATATTCATCTCGTCGACAGCATGCTTTCGATTGTGCGTAAATATCTAGCCAATTAGTTTTAAGGAGGTTAATGATTGAATAATAATGTGTAATCTTGTAAATTGACCTGAAGGACATAGCGTTCTAATCTGATATAGTAAAGGTAACGAGACTACCTATTTGTTTAGTAATCCTTAGTAATATTGCAGAGGGGATTTAAGAACGCGTACCTACTAATTGTTTAGTAGTATGGTCAGGGTGATGTAAATGTTAGGTGATTTATTATTTGTGTCTAATATGATAAAGGTGATTTGAATTTATAAAGAAAATAAGGTTTATTACATATTGTTACAGTGAGGGGAGAACTTATAGATAAAATCCTCGGTCCTAATATTGTTCAAGAGGTTAAAGGACATCTTGATGGATAGCAAGAAAATAGTTTTGTCAAGCATTGTGAAGGTAGTGATGTGCCTTTGGCTCGAAGTCGAAGTGAGTCAAGACTGAATAGCGATTGTCCAATTAGGGGGTAATGGGAATGTAACAATTCCGAAGTACAAACTATAGTGGGCCGTCGTAGGTATTCAAAATATAGCTTGAACTCATTTTGACCCAAACAGAGAATGCATTGCTATGGAGATTATGGCTACCATGGGAGTTTGATAAATACAAATACAAACTTCCAAGCAACTGTCGAATTATTCTAACCCTAGTAGAACAGCGTATTTATAAATAAGTACAACAATAATTATGATAATAATAATAATAATAATAATTATAATAATAATAATAATAATAATAAAAGTTGCAAGCAACGTTGTGCGGGGTTCGAGCGGGGTTGCACGCAGGGTATTGTGTTGGATACAAGGGCTATGCCACATATATCAAAATATCATGTATCTCATCGGGCATGGAGAAAGTACAGAAGGAATATAGTGTAGCCACTTTGGCTATGGCCACTTAGACCATTAAGGAGTGTGACCATTTTGGTTAAAGCTATTAATCCTGTACGAGTTGTTGTTGTTGTTGTTGTTCCCTAAGCTGCCTGGCCGAACAGCCCCGAGTCCCTGAGGAAGGCCATGGCCACGATCGGGCTTTCCCACAGAGCTCTCATTGAGTGTAGATTGTGTTGTTGGCGTAAGTGGTTGTGTGAAATGCAGTCTTCTATTATGTGTTTAATGGTATGGAGTGCTGTGTTACATCCCGGGCAGGCATCGACAACGGAGTCATCCAGTCTCTTCTGATAGCTCAGGAGATCTGGATGGTGTCCGCATCTCAGCCTGGCCAGGTGGACTCTGTCCTCGCGAGGAAGGGAGGATTCGGAAGGATGGATTTCTGGAGGTCGTGCTTGCAGCTGCGTGTTGTCTGTGAGTGGATGGATCGGCGAGAGATATGAGTATGGATGTGCTTCTGGAAGGTGGTTCGGGGTGGGAGAGAGGACAGTAATTGTGTGTGATACCGTGTGCTGGGTGTTGTTTTGATATTTCTTGGTGTCTGTGGGTGTGTTGCCATGTAGTTTAGTGGGTGGTCTTGGTTCGTGGAGGCTACTGCCAGGAATTGAGTGCCTCTCATGATCACTGATCTTATGTATTGTTTATATACTGTGGTGGTAGTTTCTTTGTTGTGTCCAAATTTTGTGTGAGCAAGTGACCTGAGGGCGTTAAGTCTGGGTGTCATTTCTTTTTAATGTTTGTGGTGTGCTGTTTGAATGTCATATGAGTATCATATGTTACTCCTAGGATTTTGTGTGTGTGTGTATGTGTTATTGGTGTGTTGTTTATGGTGAGTTGAGGGATGTATTTGTGTTCTCCTGTCCAGCTTGTGAGCAGGGTTGCGGTGGATTTGGCTGGGGGTAGATTAAGTCTGTTTGTAGTGCACCAGCCATGTAGTGTGTTGAGATAGGGTTGAAGGAGATCTGTTGCTCTTTTTGGGTCATGGTGTGTTCATGTGAGTGTTATGTCATCTGCATAGGAGGCTAAGTTTATTTGGGGCGTATTGGGTGTAGTTATATCCTGCATGTACAGATTGAAGAGTGCGGGCGATAGGACGGATCCTTGTGGGACTCCGTTTGGAAAGTTTCTGATTTTAGATGACTGACCGGCAAAAGATACGTGTGCACATCTGCCTGCTAGGAAGTTGGCCAGCCACCTTTATGTGTTGTTGTGCATGTTTGTGTTGTAGATTTTGTTTGTTAGGTTGTGGCGGGGGATGGCATCGAAGGCTTTATTAATGTCGAGTGTGGCTAATAGTGATCTGTGTGGTGGTCTACCTGAGTTGATGCCGTCAAAAGCTCTTTGTGTAAGGTCTGTGAGAAGAGTGTTTGTGGAGTGCAGTGGCCTAAAGCCATGTTGTGTTGGAGCTAGGGGTAGGTCGGGTGTAATTAGTTGTAACACTAGGCATTCCATGACTTTGGAGGGGGAGCAAAGGAGTGTGATGGGGCGGTGCGAGGAGGGTAGCATGGGGTCTTTGTTGGGTTTGGGGAATGTGGTGATGAGAGCATGCTTCCAAATGTCTGGTATTGTGTTGTGTGAATAACTGTAGTTTGATATGTTAGTGAGTGCTTGTATGCCTTGTGGTCCCAGGTGTCTGAGGTGTATGTTGCTTATGTTGTCTAGGCCACAACCGGGTGAGTGCTTGAGATTGTTGATGATATGCTTTGTCTGGTGATTGGTAAAGGGTGTATAGTCAGGGTCTGTGGGGAATTGTCTCTTACGTCGGATGACACGTCGGTCGTCTTTGTGAGGTTTTAGGTGGCTGACATGTGAGAAGTGATTGATGAGAGTGTTTGCTTGTTGTTTACATGAAGGAGTAGAGTCTGTTGTTGTGATTGCAGCATGTGATTGTGTTGTGTTGCTGTTGGAAAGTGTGATGCTGTTTAGTGTTTTGTAGAGTTTTTTGGGGTTTGTTTTGTGATAGGAAGTTATTCCAATTTAGTTTTTGTTGTTCTTGTATTTTGTTGTTAGTTTGGGTGTTGAGTGCTTGGATTTGTTGTGTGATGTCTTGTGTGTGGGGTGCTGGGGAGTGTTTCAGTATGCTGCATTGTCTGATGAGGTTTTGAATTTCTGGTGTGAAGTTGGGGTTGTGTCTTTTTCTGTTACCTCTTGGAATATGTTTCTTGTCAGTGTTTTGGATAGTTTTATTGAGTATGTGTACAGCATTGTTGATGTTAGTGATGGGTGTACTGTTTAGAGTTGTGAAGTGTTGTTCTGTCTCATTTGTGAATGCTTCCCAGTTAGGTCTTTTATAATTGGTGTATGTGTGTTTGTGGTTAGCTGGGGTGAGTCTGGTTTTGGTGGTGATAATGATCGGGAGGTGGTCAGAGCCTAAGGTTCTGACCACCCTCCAGGATGTTGTGGGGGCGAGTTCTGGGGAGCAAAAGGTGATGTCTGGAGATGATGGGTTATAGAGGGCTTGGTGAGGAATATGGGTATGTTGATGGATGTCGTTAAGGATGATGAGGTTAACAGTTTGGTTTTGTAGTACCAGCCCTCTGTCTGTGTCGGGGTTGTCGACAAACCAGGCCGACGTCTTGGCGTTGAAGTCACCACCCAGGATGATGTGTGGGGTGTTTGTGATGTGTTGTAAGTGTGGTCTGTATTCATTTGGTACTGTAGGGGATGTATGTGTTTATGATGGTTATGTTGGAGTTGTTGCCAGTGCATATTTTAATTGATTGTATTTCTGTTGTGTTATCATTTGGGGGGAGGAGGGATTTGGTTTGTACACTGGTAACTATGTATGATATTTCTTTGTGTACCAGGGTGATGAGTCCACCGCCTCCGCCGACAGCCCGGTCTTGTCTGATGGTGGTGAAATCATGAAATGTGGGTGTTTTTTGTGTTGTGCGGAGTTTTGTTTCTTGTAAGATGGCAATGTGTATGTTGTGTTGTTTGATGAAGTGTGAGAGTTTCTTTGTGTTGATGCCATCTATGTTCAATTGGAGAATGTTAATGTTATGTGCACGATGTATGTTGGGTGCTGCTGCACGAGGATGGGGTGGGGGTGAGGGAGGGGGTGGGGGGGGGGGGGGGGGGGGGGGGGTTGTTGGGATGGGTGAGGTGGGGGTGGGGATTGGGGAGCAGATGGGGGTTGGAATGGATTAGGATGGGGTGTGGTATGTTGAGTTGAGGATGTGGATGGTATGGGAAGGTTAGGTGGGTTAGGGAGGAGAGGTGGACAGGTTTTAGGGGGGGGAGTGGATGATATGGGAAGGTTAGGTGGGTTGGGGAGGAGAGGTGGACGGGTTTTAGGCGAGGGATTTGACTGGGAGAGGGAGGGGCATGAGGAACAGGTCCAGGTGTTCGTGTAGTGTTTCTTGGAGGCAAGTGTTGTGCAGGTGAAGTGGGTCCAGTTCCTGCATGAATTGCAGAGAACTGAACCATTAGTGTGGCGACTCGAAGCGATGGGTTTTGAGCAAGTTGGACATATGTATGTGTAGGTGGGTCCTGGGTTGCTCTCAATGTCTCCGGCTAGAAGTCTTCGAGAAATGACAGCCGGAGAGTCATTTCTCTGTGTAGGAAAAACTGTGTGATGTGTGTGTGTGGTGTGACGTGTGGAAATTCCCGGCGCGACCAAAGCCGCTCCAAGGACTCCTGTACGAGTAGGCATAATTGCCCGAAATTGCCTTCATTCCCTGCTCATTTTCATGCATAAGCAAAAGCCAGAGCGTAATACAATTATGTATTCGTGAAAGTGCGGTAATAGCTTTCAAATTACTCCTGAATCATCCCTGTACGACGTCTGGTTTTCTTGTAAGGATCTTGCAAACGAAGGGCAAAACTGCTAAAAATTACCAAATCCGATAGGCCTAGGCGAAATCGCTAATAATTACCAATTGTTTTCTGTTTTCGCTATGTGTGACGCTGCACATAAGTGAACTCTCTCTCACACAAACCTCAGTGTCGTGGCGGGGCTGCTTGCAAAAGCTGGCCTGGCTCATAGGCTACAAAATAGCCGGAAAATCATCTCCGTCATATGAGGGGCCCCGCGGGAATTGGGTTAAGAAGTGTGGTTGTTTTGATTATTTGATAGGGTCACCATAAGGGTAATGGTGTGGCATTTGTTCTGTACAGAAGCTTGGCCTTTTTGGTTGGGGCTTCTTAGGAATGTGACCTTTTTCGTTAGCCATGGAGAAACTGCAGAGGTACAAATTATGATAAGCAACCTCATGTTAAAAATATTGTATTGATTGTATGCGTGTATGCCCCGACAGAGGATATACTTGAAAGAAAGAAAGAGGAGTTCTGGATGAATGTGGAGGCGTGCCTGGAGAAGTTTGACAAGAACGAAAGAATATTTCTGATTGGGGATATGAATGGTAAGGTGGGTGATAGGAAAGTTGAGGGAGTGGTGGGAAGGTGGGGGGTACCATCAGAGGTGAATGGGAATGGTAGTGCACTTGTGGACGTATGTGTGGGGAGGAGGCTGTGGATAGCCAACACCTTCTTCCGACACAGAATGATCCACAGGTACACGTGGAAACGGATGTTGACGATGAAGGATAAGACAGTGGTGGAACGAAAGTCATTGATTGATTATGTATGTGTGGATGAACGAATGAAGAAATCTGTGATGGATGCTAGGGTGTATACGGGTATTGGAGGGGGTCTGTCTGATCATTATGTAGTGGTAGCTAAGGTTAGGATACAAAAGAAGTGGGTGAGGAGAGCTGGAGGGAGGCGAGAGGAGGGTGGAATGGTGAGGAGGGTGGAGAGGTTGCAGGAGGAGGAAGTCAGGGAGGAGTACAGGAGAGCAGTGGAAAGACGACTAGGTGGGTTCGACCTGGAAGTTATGGAGGAAGTGGAGGAGATGAGCAAGGTGTTTAAGGATGAGATCTGTGCAGCATGTGAGGAGGTGTGTGGAGTGAGGAGAAGAGGGAGGGGAGTGAAAGGTACAGCATGGTGGACAGAAGAGGTAAGAATAGCTGTGGAAGAAAAGAAGAAAGCATAATTAAAGAGAGTGGTTGGGTAGTAGAGGGAATGAAGATTCCGAGAGACAGAAACGAGCACCTGAGTGTAAAATGGAGGGAGAGTAAGAAACTGTTCTGGGAAGAAGTCAAGAAAGTTAGGGAAGGTAGCAAGGGAAACAGTAAGGGTGTGAAAGATAAGAATGGGAGAATGCTAGCCGAGAAGCAAGAGAGAGTCGAAAGATGGAGGGAGTACTTCAGTGAGTTGCTAAATGTAAGGAATGAAGAGCCAGCAAACATAGCTGGATATGGTATGGGAGGGAGAAGAAGAGAAGTAGTGGAGGAGGAGGTGGGGATCAGGAGGTCAGAAGTGTGGGAAGCCATGAAAAGAGTGAAGTTGGGGAAAGCACCAGGAACAGATGGAGTGTGTGGGGAAATGTTGAGGTATGGTGGTGAGATAGTGATAGAATGGGTATGGAAAATGTGCAAACTAGCATGGGAGAAGGGGAGTGCACCCGATGACTGGAAGACTGGCATAATAGTCCCCCTATATAAGGGCAAAGGGGAAAGAGGAGTGTGTGGTAACCACCGAGGAATATGTCTTCTAAGCGTAGTAGGGAAGGTATACAGTAGGGTACCGGTAGTGATTGAGAGAGTGAGAGTGGGAACGGAGAAATGGATAGGCGACGAGCAGGGAGGTTTTTAGGAAGTGAAGAGGATGTGTAGATCAGATTTTTACCCTGAATTGTGTTGTGGAGAAGTATCTGGAGAAGAAACAAAAGGTGTATGTTGGCTTTATGGACTTGGAGAAGGCCGACAGAATGGATAGAGAAGGTTTGTGGAAAGTACTTAGAATATACGGAGTAGAGGGCAAGTTGCTGAAAGCAGTGAAGAGCATGTATGAGGGTGTAAAGGCGGCAGTACGTGTGGAGAGTGAGCAGAGCGAGTTCTTTGACCTGAATGTTGGTTTGAAACAGGGGTGTGTGATGTCCCCGTGGTTGTTTACTGTATATATGGATGGAGTCATAAAAGAAATACTATCAAGAGCAGTGGATGTTGGTGTATCGCTGAAAAGGGAGGGAATTGAGTGGAAGCTACTTATACTGCTGTTTGAGGATGATACAGTTCTGATGAGTGATAATGAATGGGAGTTGCAGGGTCTGGTAAATGAGTTTGGAACAGTGTGCGAAAAACGGAATTTGAAGGTAAATGCGGGGAAGAGCAAGGTTATGGTCTTTGAAAGGGGTGAAGTCACAGAGTGTGAGGTGAAGCTGAACGGTCAGGCTATGGAGATCGTCAACTCTTTTAAGTATCTGGGCAGTGTGTTGAGTAAAGATGGGACTATGGATGAAGAAGTGCGGGAGAGGGTACAACAGGGGAAGAGGGTTGTAGGAATGCTAAAAGCAGTAACAAGAAATAGGGTGGTCAGGATGGAAGTGAATAAGTCCTTGCATGACAGTGTGGTAATCCCGACACTGACTTACGGAAGCGAAGCATGGACGTTGGTTGAGACTCAGACCAAGAGTGAGAGCAGTGGAAATGAATTACTTAAGGAGTGCGTGCGGAGTTACATGGAGGGATAGACAGACTAATGAGGAAGTAAGAAGGAGGTGTGGTGTGGAGGTAGATGTGCTGGAAAGTGTGAAAAGGAACAACTTGAGATGGTTCGGCCATATGGAACGTATGGAAAGCGAGAGAATGACTAAGAGGGTGTATGAGAGCGAGGTGGAGGGACAGAGAGGGAGAGATAGACCGAATGAGAGGTGGAAGGATGCAGTGAGGAAGTACATGAACGAAGGCGGTGCTGGTTGGGGGGAGGGGCATCGACTGACTGGGGACAGAGGTGCATGGGGGCAGTTCGTTCTTGGCCACCCCTTCGGGGATCACAGCGTCAGGCAATAGATGATAGATAGATGTTAAAAATATCTTTTATATTTTTGTTTAGCTTTACTTGGCATTCCTCTTCCTCTATGTATCTAGCAATTTAACCCCCTCAAACTCCTTATGACGCGATGGTGTGGTAATTACCCCAGGCCAAAAAGCTCTAAAAGACGATCGAGTGATAACTCAAGCGAGCTTGAAATACGCAGGCGTTTCGTTCATGGTCACCCTTTCGGGGATCAAGGTGTCCGGCAATATATACCGGTAGGCTATAGATAAATTCAGTTTTGGGCTATTTCTTCCATTTTATTTATCCTGTTAAAGTGCTTGATTGATTTTTGTGCTAATGTAGTTAGTATTTGGTGTAATTTCACATATTTCAGCTAAATCTGGAGAGCACATGCAATTTATTTGTGCATGTTCAGTAAGTATTGCTGGGGAAAGGGTTAACGTATTCATCTTTTGGGGTATTTATTCTATGTTTTTATCCTGTTTCTGTGATTGATTGAGTTTTGTGCTAATGTAGTTGGTATTTGGTATAATTTTACATATTTTAGATAAATCAGAAGCGCACAAGCAATAATTATATTTGGGCATTTTCAGTTAGTATTGCTGGGGAAACGGTTAACATACAGTATTCATCATAGGAAGGGAATAGGATGTGTAGCTCAGATCTTTGCCCTGAAATATGTTGTGGAGAAATATCTTGAGAAGGGACAAAAGTTGTATGCTGCCTTCATGGACTTGGAGAAGGCCTATGACAGAGTTGATAGAGAAGGTACCGGTATGTAGAAAGTACTTGGAATATACTGAGCAGATAGCAAGTTGCTGAAAGCAGTGAAAAGCATGTATGAGGGTGCAAAGGTGTCAGTATGTGTTGAGAATGAACAGATCGAGTTCTTTGATCTGAATTTTGGGTTAAAGAAAGGGTGTGTGATGTCCCTGTGGTTGTTCAATATATACTGAACTGTATATGGATGGAGTCATAAAAGAAATGCAAGGATGAGCAGTGGATGTTGGTGTACCACTAATAAGGGAAGGCAACGAGTGGAATGACAGAGTTGATAGAGAAGGTATGTGGAAAGTACTGTACTGAGAATATATGGAGTAGATTGCAAGTTGCTGAAAGCAGTGAAGAGTATGTATGAGAGTGCAAAGGTATCAGTACGTGTGAAGAATGAACAGAGGGAGTTCTTTGATCTGAATGTTTGGTAAAGCAAGGGTGTGTGATGTCCAGATGGTTGTTCTATATATACAGTATATGGATGGAGTCATAAAAGAAATACAAGGAAGAGCAGTGGATGTTTGTGTACTGCTGTTTGCTGATGATATGAATGGGAGTTGCAGGGTCTGGTAAATATTTTTGGAACGGTGTGCGAAAAATGGAATCTGAAGGTAAATGCGGGGAAGAGCAAGGTTATGGTCTTCGAAAGGGGTGAAGCCACAGAGTGTGAGGTGAAGTTGAACGGTCAGGCTATTGAGATTGTCAGCTCATTTAAGTATCTTGGCAGTGTACAGAGTAAAGATGGGAGTATGGATGAAGAAGTGTGGGAGAGGGTACAACAGGGGAAGAGGGTTGTAGGAATGCTGAAAGCAGTAACATGAAATAGGGTGGTCAACATGGAACTGAAGAAGTCATTGCATGACAGTGTGGTAATCCCGACACTGACTTACGGAAGCGAAGCATGGACGTTGTTGGAGAGATTCAAACCAAGAGTGAAAGGGATGGAAATGAGTTACTTGAGAAGTGTGTGCAGAGTTACATGGAGGGATAGACAGACGAATGAGGAAGTACGCGAGAGGTGTCGTGTGAATGTACTGGAAAGTGCGAAAAAAAACACCTTGAGATGGTTCGGCCATGTGGAACGTATGGGAAGCGAGAGAATGACTAAGAGCGTGTACGAGTGAGGTGGAAGGACAGAGGGAGAAATAAACCGAGAGAGAGGTGGAAGGATGGAGTTAAGAAGTATATGCGTGAAAGCGGTGCTGGATGGGAGGAGGGGCGTCGACTGACTGGGGACAGAGGTGCATAGGGGTGTTTCGTTCGTGGCCAATCCTTCGGGGATCAAGGCGTCCGTCAATAGATAGATAGATAAATTCATCTTTAGGGCTATTTCTTACATTTTCTTTATCCTGTTAGTGTACTTTATTAAATTTGTTGGTAATGTAGTTGGTAATTGGTGTAATTTTACATATTTCAGATAAAGGATGTCAACAGAATAACAAATGATGAGCTGAAGAGACGTTTAGGTATAAAGAGTATTAGCGAGGAGATGCGTACAAGTAAACTGGGATGGTATGGACATGTGGAGAGAATGGATGAACAAAATTGGGTGAAAAGATGCAGGTCTGCGATTGTGGAGGGAGCTGCACCAAGGGGTGGACCGAGTAAGACCTGGGATCGGACTATACGTGCCGTTCTCAAATCCAAAAACTTGACAAGTAAAGCATCCCTTAACAGGGTTGCCTGGAACGCCGCCATTAGGAAAAGAGACTGAAACTGCACATCTGTGTGGAGCACTCAGTCTTAAAATGTTATGTACGTATGTATGTATAAATCTGAAGAGTACATGCAATCTATTTAGGCATTTTCAGTCAGTATTGCTGGATAAAGGGTTAACATATTAATCTTTTGGATTATTTCTTCCATTTATTTATCATGTTAGTGAGTTTTATTGATTTCAGTGCTACTGTAGTGGTATTTGGTGTAATTTTACATATTTTAGATAAATCTGAAGAGGACATGCAATATATTTGGGCATTTTCAGTCAGTATTGCTGGGGAAACGGTTAGCATACTGTAGTCATCTTAGGAAGGGAAGAGGATGTGTAGCTCAGATTTTTGCCCGGAAATGAGTTGTGGAGAAATATCTGGAGAAGCGACAAAAGTTGTATGCTGCATTTATGGAGTTGGAGAAGGCCTATGACAGAATTGATAGAGAAGGTATGTGGAAAGTACCGGTACCGGTACTGAAAATATACGGAGTAGATGGCAAGTTGCTGAAAGCAATTAAGAGCATGTATGAGGGTGCAAAGGTGTCAGTAAGTGTGGATAATTAACAGAG
>CM064533.1:33608460-33795960 GCA_032716605.1 Paralithodes platypus
AGTTGTCAATTATTTTCCACGACATCTTTCACCCACAAACATTTAGGAGAGATAATAAAAACAACAAACAATAATTCTCCCTACCAAAAATTCCTTTAAGACCTCTGGTGGACGCTTCTGAACTAGCGCCAGAGCTACGACTGTAGACATCACTATACCCAACACCTAGGATATGGACAGTTTATCTCAATTTGTGTGTGATTCTACATGTTTTTATTGTACAGTATACATTATTTATGATATATGATAAGGGAAAGTCCATATGCAGCTGATACTGATTACAAACATATAAGTTGATTAATTATCATAACAAAATTGGCGGGAAAATACCTGCTGACTTTGTATTGTAAATATACATTAGTTATGAATATGGGTGATTTTATAATATATAAAACAAATAAAACAAAGTATGCATAGATCAAAGTATGTGTCAGCTACAGAACTTTCGATTAACTGCATATATTATAGAATTGTTGAAGGAGAGGGAGGGTGGATAGCTCCGCGATGTAGCCCATTTGCCACAAGGCGTCGCGGTAAACCTTGCGTTCAGCGCCTCTATCGGCCACTAGGCATTTATTGGTAGGAAGAATTGTATTTCTTGTCCATTTTACCGGCGAGTAGTGCCGGCGATTCTCCCGCCACTGGCGGGATTTTAAGTATTCCGTACTCAGAGTACAATTTTTTGATAGAGGCAATCATAGTTGATTTCCAGTTGTGAAAATTTGAACATGCTCACCGAGGCTATGCTTCGTATATTGCGTCGTTTACCGAGGCAATGCTTCGTATATTGCGTCGTTTACCGAGGCGATGCTTCGTATTTTGCGTCGTTCACCGATGCGATGCTTCGATTGCGTCGTTAAACGAGGCTATGCTTCGTATATTACATCGATAAATGTTGAAAAATAGGGACAAAATTATCTTTCTTGGAAAAGCATGTGATTCTTCACACAAAAATGTAGGCGATCTTCTGCTGTCCAACGTGAGTTGGTGGGCTTTGGGAGCGATCGGAATTACTTCGATTCGAGAGCTCCGATAACCCCAGGCAGACGACTCACCAAAAATAAATTCTGCTATTCAACTTGAGTCGGCGGTGAACCTTTTTTCCGGAGGGTCTAAATTTGTGTGTGTGAAACATTTCGTCGTGGACAAATTACAAACAATCTTTTTTCGAGAAAAAGCTAAATTTTTCGAAGAGCGACTCTCCATCAATTCTCGATGACGGCTGAGGAAATGTTCGAGGGCATTTCACAGGAAAATGTACCTCCCCCAATGCTTCGTAAAGTGTATTGGTCACCTAATCAATGCTTCGTACAGTACGTCGTTACACCTTGGCCATGCTTTGTATAGTACGTCATACACCTAGGTCATGCTTCGTATAGTAGTCATTTTGCATCTGGCCTGTCAGGAATATTAATATTAGGGAGCATTGTGAATAGAGACTTCAGTTATTGGCTCTCCATGTGTGGAAAATGTTATATATATTTTTTTGTTTTCGAGAATGGCAGGGTACCGTCTAGTGCGTCTTCCATTTGGGCACGGTTGTTTCGTTCATCTGGACAGGGTACCGTCTAGGACTCTAGGTGCTTCGTTCATAAGGGTATTGTCTAGTGCTTCCTTTATGTGTACAGGTTACCGGCTAGTGCTTTGAGCCAATGCTAGTTATTATTAGGGAACATTTCTTGACTCAGGTCAGTCAGTAACTGGCCTTCGGACAGGAAGCATCTACCTAACAACGAGGACACACCTTCGAGGTGTTCCAATCGTCCCCCATGGTGAAATTTCTGCCACCAGCTCCCTCTATTGCGATTACGGCCGTCGAACACAGTTTTGTTGTAAGTATACTGCATATTCGCATTTCGTCGTACTATGTTCGAGGGCATCTCACCGGGAAAATGTTCCTCCCCCCATGCTTCGTAAAGTGTGTTGCGTTTGAACTTGCTTATAGGAGTGTTTAAAACCTGAATCCTATCCTATATTTCAAAATATGAAATATGGCTAAACAATGAAAAATGGTGCGTAATTCGAAAAGCACTCTATGCATTTTTATGATTTTTTACACAGTGGTGGACATTAACACTTTGTGGCGTGCCTGGCCTACCCTCTCCAGTCTACATTGGAGGAAGTGAGCCGCGCTCTCCACCTCCCGCCTACCCTGTTAAAACCCAGTATAGTAAAACGCTCATCCATCCTACTAGGCAGCTTGGGCCAAAAAGCCTCTAGCCGCAGTCAACAGAATAATGGTATCGCTCGTTTTTCACCCACATTCACGATATTTCAGAAACTTGCTAAATAACATATTTGTATTCTCATACATACTAAATTATAGCTATATTTTCCTTCACTACTCTCTTCACCACCCTCTTACTCTCCACATACCTGGCTCGTTTCTGTCTCTCGAAATCTTCATTCCCTCTACTACCCAACCACTCTCTATATGCTTTCTTCTTTTCTTCCACAGCTATCTTTACTTCTTCTGTCCACCATGCTGTACCTTTCACTCCCCTCCCTCTTCTCCTCACTCCACACCCTTCCTCACATGCTGCACAGATCTCATCCTTAAACACCTTGCTCATCTCTTCCACTTCCTCCATAACTTCCAGGTTGAACTCACCTAGTCGTCTTTCTACTGCTCTCCTGTACTCTTCCCTGATTTCCTCCTCCTGTAACCTCTCTACCCTCCTCACCATTCCACCTTTCTATCGCCTCCCTCCAGCTCACCTCACCCACTTCTATTGTATCCTAACCTTAGCTACTACTACATAATGATCCGACAGATCCCTTCCAATACCCCTATATGCCCTAGCATCCATCACAGATTTCTTCATTCGTTCATCGACACATACATAATCAATCAATGACTTTCTTTCCACCACTGTCTTATCCTTCATGATCACCCGTTTCCACGTGTACCTGTGGATCATTCTGTGTCGAAAGAAGGTGTTGGCTATCCACAGCCTCCTCCCCACACATACGTCCACAATGGCTCTACCATTCCCATTCACCTCTGATGGTACCCCCCACCCTCCCACCACTCCCTCGACTTTCCTATCACCCACCTTACCATTCATATCCCCAATCAGAAATATTCTTTCGCTCTTGTCAAACTTCTCCAGGCGTGCCTCCGCATTCATCCAGAAATCTTCTTTCTTGCTTTCAAGTTGATCCTCTGTCGGGGCATACACACACACAATCACCCACGTTTGTATTCCTACTTTCATTCTCACCCACACAATCCTTGAACCCACAGACCCATACTCTCTTACATATTCCTTCCATGTGTAATACTTGCGATGTGTTATATGTTTAGGTTCCTAATAATTGTACAGTAATATAGTATTTCAAAGAATTTTCCTTTCCTACACAGAACTAACAGAAGAGAGGATTGATGAATTAAAAAAGCTGGTACTTCAAAGTGTACATGACAGAGTACATGCGAGGAAGCACCTCTCTCTTCAGCATAGACGACAACTGGACGAGGAGATCGATCATGTCCGCAAAACAAAGACTTTACGGACTATTAACCGTTTATACGACCACGAAATAGAAAAGAAAACAACTGAACTAGATGAACTGAAGAAAAAGAAAAACTGAGAAAAAAATACTACACTCTTGCAGTGGCAGTGTGCAAGAAAGCTTCTAAATGCAAACAAAGGCCGAAATCGTAAATATCCCAGAGTGATCTGCAAGACAACAAAGACACCTGGCAGACAATGCCCAGTCGCCGGTTGGTACAGCGAATCGGTCAACCTACGGAAGCACATGGGCATTTGCCACTCGTACCTAACTAACGACGATAGAGAGAATGTTTTGGCTGCAGCGAGTAGGTTCTCTAGGAAAAGGTCCCTGCCACCAAGAAATGCAAAACAAAAAAACTTATATGATTGTCCCTTCTGCTCAAAATCAGTTAAACAGATCGGTATGCACTTAAGAAATGTTCACAAAAAAACAGACTCCATGGAATACCAGGAACTCCTCAGACACGTACGTAAGGTTTGCTTTCCATAATTCAATTATTTTCTTAATAATAGGCCAAACATTAAAGCAATAAAAGCAATTCACTTTAAAGTAAAGAAACCTTGTAATGCATTTGTAAATAAATATATGCCAACTAAAACAGTACAACTTTTATTGTATATATTTTGAATCACTAATTAGACATATTTCACATGAACATTGAACTATTTTGCAGAAAAAAAGCAACGTCACCTGCCGAAGTTGAGGAGCTGGTACCATAGCTATCACCGAGAATGACCACGTCAAAATGTTCTTTAAGGAGTACGAGGCTTACCTAGAGGACACCCAACCGATGAAAACAGTGACAGTCAAGAAAAAAAGCCGTCTTCTAAGAGATGCACTCTTTGGGCCACGCGGAACAGAGGAGGAATTTGCGAGAAATCCCTTTGGGGGGCTTAAGATAATTCAGCTCACCCGGGAAGCTGTCATGACCGGAGGATCAATAATGGCACGCTCTGAAACCCTCTCCGCGAGCACACTTAGAATGGTGACGGACTCCTGTCTGCATGCTCTCAATTTTCTCAAAGAAACTGAGAATCAACAATTCCAAGTAACAGAAACTCTCCTAGGCCCGTAAGTATAATGTTAATAATGTTATCGAGTAATTATTTGAATGTTTCATATTTTCGTTTTATATATTTGTAAAAGTGATTCCACGAGTTGTACAACTATTTATTGTGTTATGTCCTATTTCCTTCCACAGAATACTTTGGCACGGAAGAGGTAGGACAGAAAGAACAGCAAAACGAGGCCGCGATTTTGGCGATGGAAGATGTACATCTCCTGGAAACTAATGATGCTGTTGAAATTCCCATAAATAATGCGGCATCATTAATCCACGATGGACGTGCACTAGCAAAGCCACTTATAAAACAAGATTTTGTCAGCTTGCGAGATGCACTGATTGTGAGACTGTCCGTTCGACGCCTACGAAGAAATCAGGAGTTTACTGAATATACAATCGGCGAATACGAGGGAAGATCAACAGAAGTCGAAGATGGCAGAAAGGTAACTTGCATACAGGTATCACGACACAAAACGGGGTCCAAAGACCCCTGCATCTTATACTTAGGCAATACAGAGGCAGCTGCTCTTGAGGCGTACATGAAATATTATCGCCCAATAGTTGCCACATGTGTAAGGCCAAAATGTAAGATTTTTGTGAATCGGCAAGGCAACAACCCCGATGGCCAATGTTGCTCTCGACTCTCAATAGAAAATGTAGGGAAGATCATTGCCAAGATGGGACTGAGGGCAGGTATTGTTGGGAGAGTGGGCAGCCGGAAGCTACGACATGCACAGATCACAGCCACCCTCAAAGATGAGGATACGCTTGCCAACAGACAAGCCCTTGCAACCTTGGCCTGCCACAGCATGACAACATGCAGAAATGACTACGACTTCACCAATCGCAGGACTACTGGAAACAGTTGTGAACAGTCTGCAGAATCTACGTTGTGATGCAGCATCAGGGTAGGTGTTAATGAGGCTTACATAAAAGTCACAATTTTATTATTTTTATTTGGCAAAATGTACAAATGCTTCATTAAAATGGGGTCCGAGAGGTGAGACACACGGTAATATAATTTTGCCAGTTGGTAAACATGCCAGAGGGATATTGCATTCAAATTCCAACCTTCCTCAAAGGTCATTTGCCCGCTAAAGGATTAAATTTGTTTCAGAGGACAAATAGTGAGCATACTAACAGCCGGCATTTTTATAATCTTTCAGGAAACAGCATGGCTTGCCATTAATGGAACTGGGAGAGGATGCCAGAAAGTCACGCCCTTCAAAGCTTTCACAGGATGTAAGTGCGGCCTGTCCTCTTCCCGCTCCTTCAGGATACGTTCCACCCAGGTAAGTGCACACAATGTGAAGAAAAACAAAGTATTTCGTGTATTTAGGGAATTATCGTATACTAATAAATCATTCTACAATTAACTTTATATTTCCCCTAAAACAACTTATGTATATTTTTTGCCCCACACTTTTCAGGCGAGTTAACTAATGTACCGTTGGATGATGGGACTCTGTCAGTTCCAGACTGTGGATCTCTGTCCGCAGTGCTGATAGGATCCATTAGTGAGGTGATTACAATTCAGGAGGAGTCTACAAGTCAGGAGGACCATACACCATCTGCATCAAAACACGGATCTTCAGTTCTAGGTGGATCTCGGTCCGCAGTGCTGCAAGGATCCTTTAGCGATGTGAAAACACTTCCGGAGGACAATGTGTAAGTTTATTACTTTTACTTACATTTAATTTAAATATATACAATAATATTATTAAATATTATTGCAGTGTGAATAATAATTTGATACAGAAACTTTACATTTGTATTATTTTTATTTAGCAAAATGTACAAATAATTACTCGAATTGGGGTCTGAGAGGTAAGAGACACAAGGTAATATAACTTTGTCCGTTAATCCACATACCAGGGGGTTATTGCATTAAAAATCCTACCTTAACTCATATATCCCTGTAAGGCCATTTGCCAGATAAAGGGTTAAATTTGTTTCAGGAGAATATAGTGAGAATACTAACAGTAGGAATTTCTATCTTCTTTCAGGAAAAAGCATGGCTTGCCATTAATGGAGCTGGGGGAGGACGCTAGAATGTCACGCCCTTCAAAGCCTTCACAGGATGTAAGTGTGGCCTGTCCTCTTGCTGGTCCTTCAGAATACGTTCCTCCCAGGTAGGAGGAGGTGTGGTGATCACCTCAGATCACCTCAGGTGTGTGATCAGAGGTGTGGAGGTAGGGGAGGTGTGGTGTAGTGGTCATGCCACTGGATTGGTAATCCAATGGACCCGGGTTCAAATCCCGATATGTCAATGGGAAGATATTATTGGGATTGAATTTGTGCTGTACCTAGTATCAGTGCATTACCACAAAGCCCACCGAAATGCCAAAAAAATACCCTCATTGTTCCCTGATTAAATAACACTCTATGAATATTCCCATATTCAAAATATGTTACAGGGGGACAATGCCTAGTGAGTTCACTGCTCAATAGGTGGCGTTCTGAGAGTGAGGGTCTGAGTCTGGAGGGTGAGACGGTGAAGCACTTGAGCGAAGCAACCGGCCGCTTTAGAGATGGAGCTGCTTCGAGCCATGATGGATGCTTCACATGTCTCACTCCCCAGGCTGGAACAAGACCTCACGGGCTTCACCGTGTTGAGCGGTGGAATGTACAGGCTCTCAGCCTATGCCCGAGAGGGAGTAGTTGGAATATAGAAAAAAAAAAAAAAAAAAAAAAAAAAAAAAAAAAAAAAAAAAAAAAAAGGTAAGTGCACAACATTTTGAAAACCAAATCCTAGTTTTTTGTGTATTTAGGGAATTACTGTATACTAATATAATAAATCTTGCTACAATTAACTTTATATTTGCATTATAACAACTTATGTATATTTTTTTGCCCCACACTGTTCAGGCTACAGTTAAGTAATGTACCCTTGGATGATGGGACTCTGTCAGTTCCTGACTGTGGATCTCTGTCCGCAGTGCTACAAGGATCCGGTAGCGAGGTGACTACAATTCAGGAGTACCGTACGTCATCTGCATCAAAACACGGATCTTCAGTTCCAGGCTGTGGATCTCGGTCTGCAGTGCTGCACGGATCCGTTAGCGAGGTGACAACACTTCAGGAGGACAATGTGTAAGTTATATATTTATTACTTACATTTAATTGAAATTTATATAATTGCAATACTATTATTAAATATTATAGTGTGATTAATATTTGGAAATAATAATAATAATAATAATAATAATAATTACTAATATAAAATATACTGAGCAACTTTATATATACTGTATATATATATTGTTTTTTACTCTTCAGATATGAATCAACCTTGTCAGTTTCGGTCTGTGGATCAAGATCTGCGGTTCTCCAGGGGTCCATTAGTGAGGCAACGACTCTTATGGATGAGCAAGGGACTTTTTCGCCAGTTACACCAACCATCATAGAAAGTGCAGGATCACAGATGCAGATGAACCAAGCAGCCCTGGAGGGGTCGATCAGAGAAGCCTCGACAATTTCCATCGTCAAGAAGACTTCAAAATTGATAAATCATGGATCTGTCAACATTTTCAAAATGCCATCATTGCCAATTCAAACGATTCCGACTATATATGAGGATGTGAAGCATTTAATGGGTAAATTCCCCCGAAACGGTATAGGGAGACGGGAAATTGATTGGAATGTTCTCTACCTAGAAAGAAAGAACTCTATTTATGGTAGATTCAAAACTACTGAAATACAACAACAGTCAAATCAAGTCGGGAGGAGAACAAAAATAAACAAAACTATTAAATTTGGTATTGGGACACGGCAAACCAAACACAAATATTAGTATTTAATGGGGTAACGGGTAAATGGCCTTACAGGGATGTTTGAAGTAAGGTTGGCAAAATTGTCTCACCTCTCCGACCCCATTTTAATTAATTATTTGTACATTTTTGCCAAATAAGAATAATAAAATTAATAATAAAATTGTACTACTCTACTACTATATTTCTTGTTTTTGTAACTTTCCACATAGTTGTATTTATTTATAGGAAAAACCACAGACGATCCAGTATTTCACTCTACAAAAATATTGTTAAAATATTTCACACCACAGCAGTCTCTTTTTTTTGAATAGCGGAATATTTTTAGGGTTAAATTTAGAGTCCTCTGCCGAGGGTCGTTAGGAGGCCTCTCGAATAAAAATATATCCGATCGCCATGAAGGCTGACATCGAGAAATGTTCGTGAGTGTCTCCCCTCCCCCCCAAAAAAAATCACTTCTCTCCCAAAAAAAAAATTGTTCAATTGTTCAAATTTTTCACAACTGGAACAAAATTATTGTTCAAATATTTCATAAGAAGTTTATCCCCCAAAATTCACCTCTCAAAAAATTATTGTTCAGATTTTTCACAACAGGAAACAAAATTATATTGTTCAAATTTTTCATAAGAGGTTAATTTTTCGGGGAGATACTCTCTAATATTTCTCTACGTCGCTTTCGTGGCAATCTGATATATTTCGATTCGAGGGTCCTCCAATGACCCTCGGCATTCTAGAAAATATTCAGAAACACCTCGGCAGACCACTCTCATTTGTTTTTATTAAAATAAACAAAATATAGAACTATATTTTATCCCTTTAGAGAGCAAATGGTCTTGCAGGGATATTTGAGGTAAGGTTGGAATTTGAATGCAATAACCCTTTGGTATGTGGACCAACCGGCAAAATTGTATTACCATGTGCCTCCGACCATATTCGACCCTATATCAATTAATTATTTGTATATTTTGCCTAATAAGAATAATAAAATTGTACTACGCGAGTCCTTGTTTTTGTAACTTTCCACATAGATGTACTTATTTTTAGGAAAATCCACAGACGATGCAGTACGGTGTTATGAAACGAGATAGGGTACCACATCGAGAACATTTGGAGAGTGGTTCTCCGAAATATTTACCTCTCTGGCAAAAAATATCACATTTCACATCACAGCGAAGTCTCGTTTTTGAATAGCGGAATATGTTTTGTGGGTTAATTAGAGCCCTCTGCCTAGGGTCGTTGGGAGGCCTCTCGAATAGAAATCTATCCGATCTCTGGATAGATTGCGTCTCTCTCTCTGTACACATCAGCATAGGGGTATAGAGCTGCTAAATCATAGGCGAACCCGAATGAATCACACCCAATAGCATTCACTCCAAAAACAATAACAGAGGCAGGTGAATTACACAGATCATCGCACGCCAACCCCTCAAGATTGAGGAGCGGCCAATTGTCCATCTACAATATCGCTCCACCTGGACTAGAATACACAACATATATACAACACTGCTCCCCCACCCCAACCCAGTCTCTCAAACAACTTCTAACCCGTGCTCCGATCATACAGGGCTGCCCCCACATTCAGTGAGGGAGGGAGGGAGAAGACACGTCGAAATATGTCGCTCTGACTGTGTAACTTTGGGTTCTTCTTCCTGACCGCTCCTGCGGAAGAATTCTGGGTCTCACATATGATTTAGCCAGTTGACAAAATTATAGCCGGTTAGGAAATAAAAACAACTATTACATAATCTTTGTTGTATTGAAAATCATTAATTGTTTACACATTTTTGTTTTTTTCCACCTGGAAGCCTCTCTGTAATGTCAGCGACGACGTAGTCGAATCTGGGAAGAGTTTCTGGGCTACATTGGACCCTTTATATTGAAATATCATCTTCGACGACGCTGGTCATTGTTCCTCTCAGAACAACGAACGCAGACCTCGCAGGTAGACCAATCTTTCGGTAACTTGAGTGAGAGGAAACAATGACCAGCGTCGTTGTCATGCGACAGACATCGATAAATCTTGGAGAAATGTGCGATGGCGTACCTCACCGAAAATCTTTTCTCTCTCCAAAATCTCTCTCTCCAAAAAAATAGTGTTCAAATTTTTCACACCTCGCAGGTACACCAATCCATAGGGTACAAATGACCTGGAGGCGAAAGCGTGAATTAATGGGACCGAGGATAGTCAATATAATGTCTTTGTGGGGACCCTCCTCTCCCATTGTGATCGTGCTACCATCTCTCGAACGTGTGGATCCCTATTTACAGATTTGTGGTGTCTTCTTTCACCTCTAGGTCATATGTACTCTATGGACCAATCTCTGGGCAGAGATACTCTACGACGTACAATACGAAGCATGACCTAGGTGTAAACGACACACTATTATGAATCATTGGGAGAGGTAAATTTGCCTGTGAGACGCCCTCGAACATTTCCTCAGCCGTCATCGAAAAATGATGGAGAGTCGCACTTCGAAAAATTTATCTCTCACGAAAAAATATATGTTCGTGTATTTTCACACAAACATTTAGGCGATCTTCTGCTGTCCAACGTGAGTTGGTGGGCTTTGGGAGCGATCGGAAATACTTCGATTCGAGAGCTCCGACAACCCCAGGCAGACGACTCACCAACAATAAAATCTGCTATTCGACTTGAGTTGGCGGTGAACCTTTTTTGGGGCGGGGGAGGGTCCAAATTTGTGTGTGTGAAATTTTTTGTGGACAAATTACGAACAATTTTTTTTCTTCGAGAAAGCTAAATTGTTCGAAGAGTGACTCTCCATCATTTCTCGATGATGGCTGAGGCAATGTTCAAAGGCGTTTCACAGGAAAATGTACCTCCCCCAATTCTTCGTTTAGTGTGTCGGTCATCTAATCAATGCTTCGTATATTATGTTGTATACACCTAGGTCAAGCTTTGTATGTGAAAAAGTTTCCACAAATACTCTGGCAAATGGTCTGTCCGTAATACTAATTGCTGCAGTATGGCGGAACCCTTACTTGGGGTACCAGAGGTTAGAGACTTCTTAGGGAACGTCATCCTGCAACTGGCCTGTCCGTAATGTGAATAGAGACTTAAATTATTGGCTCTCCATGTGCGGAGAATTTGTATATCATTTTTTTCGAGAATGGAAGGCTACCGTCTAGTGCGTCTTCCATTAGGGCATGGTGCCGTCTATTGTTTCGTTCACCTGGCAGGGTATCATCTAGTGTTTCGTTCATCTGGACAGGGTACCGTCGAGTGCTTCGTTCATCTGGACAGGGTACCGTCTAGGTGCTTCGCCCATCTGGACTGGGTACCGTCTAGTGCTTCGTTCCTAAGGGTATCGTCTAGTGCTTCGTTCATCTGTACAGGGTACCGGCTAGTGCTTTGAGCCAATGCGAGATATTCTTAGGTAACAGTGCTTGACCGCGGGTCAGTCAGTAATTAGTCTTCGGACAGGAGGCCCGTACCTAGCAATGAGGACACATCTTCGAGGTGTTCCACTCGTCCACCGTGGTAAAATTTCCGCCGCCGACTCTCTCTCTCTCTCTCTCTCTCGCGCGATTACGGCCGCCGAACAGAGTTTTGTTGTAAGTATATACTGTATATTCGTATTTGGTCGTACTATGCTTTATCTTGCACATAGAAGTGTATAGATCTTGTATCATGTCGCGCTTGAACCTGATCATAGGAGTGTATAAAATCTGAATCCTATATTTCAAAATATGAAATATAACTTACATTTCCAAAGAGTGAAAAATGGTGCGCAAATATATTTATTCCATCACATCTTCTTGTTTTCATTCGTTACCGAGTTCTGTAATATTTCATACGATTACCTAATATAGGTAACACTTATAGGTTGTGTTAGTTTGCTTAGGTTAGGTCAGGGGAGTTGCAGAACTTCTAGATTATTAACCGGCGACTACAACGGCCCCTGAACAACCACCAAGCCATGATTCCGCTGGCTCAAACTTTAACCCGGCGACTACAACGCCCCTCCAAGTAGTAATCCAAACTCTACTCTGCACCCCCAAACGAATCTGACATTTCAAAACACATACAAACACGTCTCCACCACTCTCGTTATGTTAGGTAAGGGGAGTTGCAGTACTTGTAGACTACAAGTAGGGTATTGTAACATTGACCATACATTGTTCACATTATTAATTACCTCACCTACCGTAATTTCATTCTCTACACACAATCACTGGGTGAATACAATGTCTTGTGGGAAATTGTACTTATAAGGTTAATACTAGGTATATTTATAATGTTTGACCGAGAAAAGTTAACTACCCGTATACTGTATAGTATACTTTACTACCCGTATACTGTATAGTATACTTTACTACCCGTATACTGTATTACCCGTATACTGTATAGTATACTTTACTACCCGTATACTGTATAGTATACTTTACTACCCGTATACTGTATAGTATACTTTCACGTGAGAAGTATTACAGGGAATGGTCCGATTCGTGGCGAGAACCTTTAAGACGGTGAACATTTTGTCGGACAGGGCCAATCGGCCGGGACTGGTTTGGAGTCACTGGGAGTCTAACAGGAATCCCTATATCGCTAGAATCACTAGGAGTCATCGATTTTCACCGCGAATAAGCCAAGGAATCGGAATTTTCAGCTACTCCTAGTGATTCTAGCTCGCATTCCTGACTGTGTGAAGTACCCTGAACTCGAAAAGTACTCGAAGGATTTTTATGATTTTTGCACAGTGGTACATTAACACTTGGGCGTGCCTGGCCTACCCTCTCCCGCCTACATAGGAAGTGAGCCGCGCTCTCCACCTCCCACCTACCCTGTAAAAACCGCACAGTATAGTAAAAACGCTCGCCCGCCCTACTAAGCTAGTACTCCAGCTTGGGCCAAAAATCTTCTAGCCGCGGCCAACATAATAATGTTATCGCTCCTTTTTATCCACACATATCACCCCAACTGCATTGAAATACACTTCACAAGATAGAGGGAATCTATACAACAATATTTTTTCTATCAACCCAAAAATAGTGTATCTATTGTATAATGGTTATATCGTATACAATTAATATTCGTAAATATTTCTGCTGCAAATTGTGGTATGTTTCTATCTATCAACAACAAAATAGTGAATCTATAATGGTTGTCGTATACAATTAGTATTCGTAAATATTTCTCCTGCGAATTGTGGTATGTGTTTTCTTCACAATATTTCCGAAACCGGCTAAATAACATATTTGTATTATCATACATACTAAACCATAGCTATATTTTCCGCTGAACATGATGGCGATGTTAAGAATATTTTCTCATCAATATTGGATTTTATAGAAGTAATGTATAACGATAGTTTTAGCGTTTATATCAGTGATGAAACAGGAAAAAAGACCAGCTCCAAGATTAATCATAAACGACAACTGAACACTGAGATCGAACGTGTCCGCAATATTAAGACTTTACGGACTGTTGATCATTTTATGACCAACAAATACAAACGAAAAAAGCTGAACTAGATGAACTGAAGAGAGAAAGGCCGAGAAAGAATACTATTCCTGCAGTGGCAGTGGCAAGCAAGACTTCTAAATGAAAACAAAGCCCAAATCGTAAATAGTCCAAAGCGATCACAAATAGACCTGCAGACCATGGCCGTTGCTACTCTACTAACTAACGACGATAGAGAGAATGTTTTGGCTGCAACGAGTAGGTTCTCTAAGAAAAGGCCCCTGCCACCAACAAATGCAAAGAAAACAAACCTATATGATTGTCCCTTTAGAGATGCCCTCTTTGGGTCACACGGAACAGAGGAGGAAATTGCGAGAAATACCTTTGGGAAGGGGGGCTTAAGATAATTCAACTCACCCGAGAAGCTGTCATGACCGGAGGACCCTTAATTAATCTGTACCGGCGACGGCTTTTTAAGTTTTTCTAGCTATATTTATACGAATTTCTGTAGTTTAAGAATGTTCTGTGGTATTAAAACGGGTTCTGCGTTAGTTCCAAGCCTGTCAATTGCTGGAGGCACTTTTTAAACTGAAGAAAATCATATAATAGTAGCCAAAATTAAGTTAAAAGGACGTCGCCGGTACATAAGGGGTTAATGGCACGCTCTGAAACCCTCTCCGCGAGCACACTCAGAATGATGACCGACTCCTGAACGCATGCTCTCAACTTTCTCAAAGAAATAGAGAATCGACAATTCCATGTAACAGAAAATCTCCTAGGCCCGGTTAGGCGAGCTGTCGCCAATTAAAGCAAATAGTAAGTATAATGCTATCGATTAATTATTTGAATGTTTCGTATTTTCGTGTTTATATTTGTAAAAGTGATGATTCCACGTGTTGTACAACTAATTATTATGTTCTCTGATCGACATTATTGCATGGGGTTCTGTCATATATTCTTCCACAGAATACTTTGGCGTGGAAGAGGTGGGACAGAGAGAATACCGTAAACAGCAAAATGAGGCTGAGCTGTTAGCCATGGAAGATGTGCATACCCTGGAAACTAATGACGCTATTGAAATTCCCATAAATAATGCTGCATCATTAATCCACGATGGACGTGCACCAGCAAAGCAACGTATGCAGAAAGACTATGTCGAAACGGGAAAAAAGACCAGCTCCAAGATTAATTGTAAGTATCATTTATTACATTTTCTCATGAAAATATGATCTCAATGACAATATTGCTCAATAGTATTTGAACGAATGATTTTTTTTTCACATTTTCAGGCACGAAGAAGAGGAAGAAGATGAAGCAGCGATGCATAGTGGTATAAATGAGACGGAACACATCCAACCACGCTAGGAAAAAAGACAAATAAATCAGACACCCCGTTGTCTCCTGGTCTCGATGAAGAGGCACTGCAGATGACGTGCTACTTGAATCAACTGGTGAGCTGGTATCTTTATTTTTTCTTAAATTTCCCCTTGTATTATACTTGCGATGTGTTATATGTTTATGTTCCTAATAATTGTATTGTGACCAAGCATTTAAAAAAAAAAAAAAAAAATTCACAGAACTAACAGAAGAGAGTATTGATGCCTTAAAAAGGCTTGTACTTCAAAGTCTACATAACCGAATAAATGCCACAGCATACTTTGGCATGGAAGAGGTGGGACAGAGAGAACACCGTAAACAGCAAAATGAGGCTGAGCTGTTAGCCATGGAAGATGTGCATACCCTGGAAACTAATGACGCTATTGAAATTCCCATAAATAAATAATACTGCATCATTAATCCACGATGGACGTGCACCAGCAAAGCAACGTATACAGAAAGACTATGTCGAAACGGGAAAAAAGACCAGCTCCAAGATTAATTGTAAGTATCATTTATTAAAAAATTTCATGAAAATATGATCTCAATGACAATATTGCTCAATAGTATTTGAACGAATGAAAACATTTTCACATTTTCAGGCACGAAGAAGAGGAAGATGAAGCAGCGATGCATAGTGGTATAAATGAGACGGAACACGTCCAACCACGCTAGGAAAAAAGACAAATAAATCAGATACCCCGTTGTCTCATGGTCTCGATGAAGAGGCACTGCAGATGACGTGCTACTTGAAACAACTGGTGAGCTGGTATCTTTATTTTTTCTTAAATTTCCCCTTGTATTATACTTGCGATGTGTTATATGTTTATGTTCCTAATAATTGTATTGTGATCAAGCATTTCAAAGAATGTTCTTTCTTTCACAGAACTAACCGAAGAGAGGGTTGATGCCTTAAATAGGCTTGTACTTCAAAGTCTACATAACCGAATAAATGCCACAGAATACTTTGGCATGGAAGAGGTGGGACAGAGAGAACACCATAAACAGCAAAATGAGGCTGAGCTGTTAGTCATGGAAGATGTGCATACCCTGGAAACTAATGACGCTATTGAAATTCCCATAAATAATGCTGCATCATTAATCTACGATGGACGTGCACCAGCAAAGCAACGTATACAGAAAGACTATGTCGAAACGGGAGAAAACAGCAGCTCCAAGATTAATTGTAAGTATCATTTATTACATTTTTTCATGAAAATATGATCTCAATGACAATATTGCTCAATAGTATTTGAACGAATGAACATTTTTCACATTTTCAGGCACGAAGAAGAGGAAGAAGATGAAGCAGCGATGCATAGTGGTATAAATGAGACGGAACACATCCAACCACGCTAGGAAAAAAGACAAATAAATCAGACACCCCGTTGTCTCCTGGTCTCTAGGTAGAGGCACTGCAGATGACTTGTTACTTGAAACAACTGGTGAGCTGGTATCTTTATGTTTTCTTAAATTTCCCCTTGTGTTATACTTGCGATGTGTTATATGTTTATGTTACTAATAATTGTATTGTAATCTAGCATTTCAAAGAATTTTCTTTCTTTCACAGAACTAACCGAAGAGAGGGTTGATGACTTAAAAAGGCTTATACTTCAAAGTCTACATAACCGAATATATGCGACGAAGCACCTCTCTAAACATCATAGACGACAACTGAACAATGATATCGAACGTGTCCGCAATATTTTGACTTTACGGACTGTTGATAATTTCTATGACCAACAAATACCAAATAAAAGAGCTGAACTTGATGAATTGAATCTTTTATTAATTTCACCACAACACCCAACACCCCCAATGAAATTAATTAAAGTATATGATTGTTCCTTCTGCCCAAAATCAGTTAAACGGATCGATATGCACTTAAGAAAAACAAAGACTCCATGGAATACCAGCAACTCCTCAGACACGTACGTTAGGTTTGCTTTCCATAATTCAATTATTTTCTTAATAATAGGTCAAACATTAAAGAAATAAAAACAATTCACTTTAAAGTAAAGAAACATTGTAATGCATTTATAATTAATTATATGCCAACTAAAACAGTACAACTTTTATTGTAAATATTTTTAATCATTAATTGGACATATCTCGCATGATTATTGAATTATTTTCCAGAAAAGAAAAGAAAAAACGTCAACTGCCAAAGTAACTGCCATAGTAGCTGGCACCATGCCCGATGTTGCCACTAGAAATTTGTCCTAAAAAAAAAATCTGTTCTTTCACAACAGTCGCCATGGCCCAGCGAGGACTCTCCCAGGATGACATCTCTTCGATGTTGGACGACTTTGAGGACGTCTCTAGTGATTCTGACAACAATTACGACAACAAAACTGAACATGACGATATCGAGGACGAGCTTATAGGTATAGAGCCCACCCACATTGTCGCTTCGTCGTCACCCACGCCAACCCTGGTGCCGACGCCAGACACGGATGCCCCCACACCTCCTCGTGCTAGCACTCCGTCTTCACCACGTACCACCAGGAGTACTTTGGCGTCATTACGACGAGACTTCTCTTTTAGGGGCAGGGAGGAGCGACAGGAAAGGCAGGCAGTCACGGCTGCCATACAAACCTTCACCCACCCAAAGAAGGCAGGACTACCACGGCAACGTAGAAGGCCTCCCTCCAATTACGACAGTACCGACGATGAAGAGAGTGTGGATGACCTGCCACCCTCCACACCTGCGCATATCGGTGGACCGCACGCACCTGCCCGACCTGTCACACCTACCGCACCTGCCACACCTGCCGCAACTCCCAGGAGCACTACCCGATCACCTGCCGAAGCTGCAAGAAGTCTGTGTGTGGTCACCACCAGCTCAAGACCTGCATGGAATGCAACTCTTGAAGGTAAGAAACTACATATTTTGTATTCATTTTTATTGGGTTTCTAAGTATCAAAGTAAATAATATTACAAAATAAGGGTCATAATTGTCAACAAAATCTCATTGAAAAGTCGGCCCTCTCAATGTAAGTCAAATAATACTTATTTTGGCCTTTTTCGTTTGCCCTTATTTTGTATTACTTTCATGTGTTTTGGGATGGTTATTTAATTGCTGATTTGGTTCATAGGGTGCATATGTATGATCATAGTGAGTTTTAGGCATATTCATTGAGAAGTACTTGATTTATAATTTTTTTTCCCCAGGATTTTTGCCCCCAGAAAGTCGACCCTCTCAAAGTTCAATCAACATAACGTTATAGTATCGCTATCTATTAGTTCCTATTTCAATTTGTGAGCGTTACATGTCTTCTAGTATTTTTTTCATAATTGTATGTAAGAAAAGTGATTCCACATGTTGTACAACTATTTATTGTGTTCTGTCATATTTTCTTCCACAGAATACTTTGGCATGGATGAGGCGGGACAGAGAGAACACCGTATACATCAAAATGAGGCCGAGATGTTGCCAATGGAGGATGCGCGTAGCCTAGAAACTAATGATGCTATTGAAATTCTCATAAACAATGCTGCATCATTAATCCACGATGGCCGTGCACCAGCAAGCCAACATATGAAGAAAGAATAAGTCAACCTGAGAGATGCACTGATTGTGAGACTGTTCGTTCTCTGCCTACGAAGAAATCAGGAGTATACTGAATTTACAATCAGTGCCTACGAGGGAAGCACAACCGGCGTCGAAGATGGTAGAGTAGCACGACACAAAACGGGGGCCAAGACCCCTGCATCTTCTACTTAGGCAATACAGAGGCAGCTGCTCTTGAGGTGTACATAAAATATTATCGTCCAGTAGTTGCCACATGGGTAAGGCCAAAATGTAAGATGTTTGTGAATCGGGAGGGCAACAACACCGACGGCCAATGTTGCTCTCACCTCTCAGTAGAAAATGTAGGGAAAATCATTGCCAAGATGGGACTGAGGGCAGGCATTGTTGGGGAGTGGGCAGCCGGAAGCTACGACATGAACAGATCACAGCTGACCTCAGAGATGAGGATATACACCTGCCAACAGACAAGCCCTTGCAACCTTGTCCTGCCACAGCATGATAACATCCAGAAAAAAACTACGACTTCACCAATCACAGGACTACTGGAGAACGAGTTGTAAACATTCGAAAGGATCTACGTTGTGATGCAGCATCAGGGTAGGCGTTGATGAGGCATACAAGAAAGTTACAATTTTATTATTTTTATGTGGCAAAATGTACAAATCTATATATATCTATTGCCTGACGCCGCAATCCCCGAAGGTGTGGCCACCCACGAACCGCCCCCACGCACCTCTATCCCCAGTCAGTCTACGCCCCTCCCCCCCCAACCAGCACCGCCTTCGTTCATATACTTCCTCACTCCATCCTTCAACCTAGCTCTCATACACCCTCTTAGTCATTCTCTCGCTTTCTGACAACAATTCCGACAACGAAGCTGAACATGACGACATCGAGGACGAGCTTATAGATATAGAGCCCACCCACAGTGTCCCTCCGTCGCCACCCACGTCAACCCTGTGGGGCCGGCGCCAGACACGGATGCCCCCACACCTCCTCGTGCTACCACACATCCTCGTGCTAGCACTCCGTCTTCACCACGTACCACCAGGAATACTTTGGCGTCATTACGACGTGACTTCTTTTTTAGGGGCAGGGAGGAGCGACAGGAAAGGTAGGCCGTCACGGCTGCAATACAACCCTTCACCCACCCAAAGAAGGCAGGACTACCACGGCAACGTAGAAGGCCTCCCTCCAATTACGACAGTACCGACGATGAAGAGAGTGTGGATGACCTGCCACCCTCCACACCTGCGCGAATCGGTGGACCGCACGCACCTGCCCGACCTGTCACACCTTCCGCACCTGCCACACCTGCCGCAACTCTCAGGGGCACTACCCGATCACCTGACGAAGCTGCAAGAAGTCTGTGTGGGTGTGGTCATCACCAGCTCAAGACCTGCATGGTATGCAACTCTTGAAGGTAAGAAACTACATATTTTGTATTCATTTTTATTGGGTTGCTATGTATCAAAGTAAATCTAAGTCACTACAAAAATAAAGTCGTGCCATTTTTTTCCGGAATTGGTAATGTGGTCACATGTCGATTTTCGAAAATCCATCATCACGGTCCAATGGTTAGGGGTGTAAGTACTATATGCCGATCCGATGGAACAGCCGAAATGAGGACCACAATAGACGCTGAAGACGATGAATGGATCAAAGGCATATCAACTATGAACTCATGCCACTTCTGGGCTTGGGTGTCTACGATCTGGAAGATAAAACGGAAGGATGTTGTGACAGACATTTACTTGAAGCACCGGTTAAAGGCAGAACACCAAAGACTATATCCAAACCTTGGTCCCATAATGGGGCCCGACAATAAGAGATAATTACCGCTAGCAAAGTGGTATTCATCTACTACTTTAACGAGCAGTGTGACCTGGAAGATGGTGAATGCGAACTAACGGCCCAAAAGAAATTTGTCGAGGGTAGAGGAGCGGAAGAAATTGAGGTGTTCAGGAAGCATTAGTGGGGCCAAATAAGAGACTATGCCAAAGCTAATCACAATGGAGGGGCCATAACAGCTGACGTTCACACAGACTTCCAGATCTATTTCAGCGATAGCCGGCAGAGCATAACCTCCCGAGACCGTCAACATCGATTGAAGGATGCCGGTCACCAGTATTACATTCAAAGGGCCAAATCCAAGAAATTGGAAGAGGTGAAGCCAAAAGGTGAAAGGGTTGTGTCTTTTGAGCGAGAAGATGGAGCTGTTGCCGGGCCTTAGGGTGTAGTGAGAGGACAGTCCTTCGCAGACGCACCAGCGGTTGTGTTGTCCATCGAATCTCTGCTAGCGCTCAGCCACCAAGATAAGGAACAGGCTGAACAGAAACGTGTCACCAAGGCCACTAAGAAGCTACAACGGGAGGCCAAGGCACAAGAACAGGCGGAAAGAAGGGCAGACAAGCAAAGGTTGAGAGAACTAGAGGCAGCCACCATTGAAGGCAACCGACTCAAACGTGTCACCAAGGCCACTAAGAAGCTACAACGGGAGGCCAAGGCACAAGAACAGGCAGAAAGAAGGGCAGAAAAGCAAAGGTTGAGAGAACTAAAGGCAGCCACCATTGAAGGCAACCGACTCAGTCGCTTGGAAAGAAGGCAAACGATATTGGACGAGATCGCCTCCAAAAGACAACAGAAGCTACAGAAAAAAAATTAGAAATTACTGTTAAAGCTGGAGGCCACCAACGAACGTACAAGGAGACGGCAGGCTAAGGCAGCGGAAAAGTTAGCAGCTAAAGAAGCTACCGTAAAAGCCCAAAGAACTCAAGAACTGAGAACGCTAAAGAGCTCCAAGCAGTGCCTACCACCAATAAGAGACACTTCGGGTTGCATAAACTGAGAGTGGGTGCTGTGGTAATGATAATAAGGAATCTTGCTCCACCCAGACTCTGTAACGGCACCCGAATTATCGTCGGTAACCTGAAGAAAACCATCATTGTGGGTAGGATTCTGTGTGGCACGTACGATGGGGAGCAAGTATGCATTCCCCGGGTAAAGTTGGTGGCCAATGACTCCCCGGTGGCGTTTTCCCGGTTCCAATTCCCTGTAAAGTTAAGTTTTGCAATAACTATTAAAAAAGCAGAGGGTCAAACTATCCAACATTGCTGTCTGTATCTGTATCACACCCGTGTGTTCTCTCACGGGCAGCTGTACGTTGCCTGCTCTCGCGTTACAAGTTGGGATGCACTGAGTATTTTCACCCAGGAGAATGAAAAGGGTTCATGTGTGTTAGACAACGTTGTGTACCCTGAAGTGTTTTTGGAGCAAGAGTCTTTAGTGGAGGAGTGTACGAGGTTAGTAGACACCAATATCATCATTCGAGAAGAAGACACTGAGGCCGACCGTGAGCTCCAGCGAAAGTATATAGATTTGGGACAGTGTGACTCTGAAGTTGAGGCTCTATTCACTCCCGAAGATATGACGGCAGTACTCAAGATATCGGTTGAAGAGTTTGATATGGCGGTGGAGAAACTGGACGTGCAACTAGAAGAGACTGAGCAGTTACGAATCAAAATCGATGAGAGTTGTGAAGCTAATCGAAGGGAGCAAGAGAAGAGAGAAGAAGCCAATCGAAGGGAGCAAGAGGAGAATCGTGAAATCCTTCTGAAGGAAATTGAGAACCAGCGGGAAAGACAGCGGAAAGCAAACGAAAACCTGCTGCAAGAAATTGCAATAATGCTGGGAGCTTCCCCAAGGAAAAAAGCCAAACTGTCAGTTTAACTTACTGAATAAAACAATAATGCTGATATCACCCTTTTATTTCCTTTCTCTTTAAATTTTGAGCAGCGCCAAAGGCGCCCGCCGCCGTAGGCGGCACTGCCGGAGGCCAAGCCCGCCGCAAAGCGGCGGAGGGCGAAGCCCGTGCTTGTTAATATTACAAAATAAGGGTCATAATTGTCAACACAATCTCATTGAAAAGTCGGCCCTCTAACTCCCATTCATTATCACTTATCGGAACTGTATCATCCGCAAACAGCAGTATAGGTAGCGTCCACTCAATTCCCTCCCTTGACATTATTTCTTTCAAGACTCCATCCATATATACAGTAAACAATCACAGGGCCATCACACACCCCTGTTTCAAACCAACATTCAGGTCAAAGAACTCGCTCTGCTCACTCTCCACACGTACTGCCGCCTTTGCACCCTCGTACATGCTCTTCACTGCTTTCAGCCACTTGCCATCTACTCCGTATATGCTATAAGTACTTTCCACAAACCTTCTCTATCGACTCTGTCATAGGTCTTCTCCAAGTCCATAAAGGCAACATACACCTTTTGTTTCTTCGCCAGATATTACTCCACTACACAATTCAGGGTAAAAATCTGATCTACACATCCTCCTCCCTTCCGAAAACCTCCCTGCTCGTCGCCTATCCATTTCTCCATTCTCACTCTCACTCTCTCAATCACTACCCTACTGTATACCTTCCTTACTACGCTTAAAAGACATATTCCTCGGCGGGTACCACACACTCCTCTTTCCCCTTTGCCCTTATATAGGGGGACCGTTATGCCAGTCTTCCTGTCATCGGGTGCACTCCCCTTCTCCCATGCTAGTTTGCACATTTTCCATACCCCTTCGATCACTATCTCACCACCATAACTCAACATTTCTCCACACACTCCATCTGTTCCTGGTGCTTTCCCCAACTTCACTCTTGGCATGGCTTCCCACACTTCTGATATCCTGATCCCCACCATCCCCTCTCCTACTTCTCTGCTTCTCCCTCCCATACCATATCCAACTATGTTTGCTGGCTCTTCATTCCTTACATTTAGCAACTCATTGAAGTACTCCCTCCATCTTTCGACTCTCTCTTGCTTCTCGGCTAGCATTCTCCCATTCTTATCTGTCACACCCTTACTGTTTCCTCCTGCTACCTTCCCTAACTTTCTTGACTTCTTTCCTGAACAGTTTCTTAATCTACCCTCCATTTTACACTCCGATTCCTTCCAAATTCCTCATCTACTCTCCTCTTACTTTCCTTCACTACTCTCTTCACCACCCTCTTACTCTCCACATATCTGGCTCATTGCTGTCTCTCGAAATCTTCATTCCCTCTACTACCCAACTACTATCTATATGCTTGCTTCTTTTCTTCCACAGCTATCTTTACTTCTGCTGTCCACCATGCTGTACCTTTCACTCCCCTCCCTCTTCTCCTCACTCTGCACCCCTCCTCACATGTTGCACAGATCTCATCCCTAAGCACCTTGCTCATCTCCTCCACTTCCTCCATAACTTCCAGGTCGAACCCACCTAGTCGTCTTTCTACTGCTCTCCTGTACTCTTCCCTGATGTCCTCCTCCTGTAACGTCTCCACCCTCCTCACCATTCCACCTTCCTCTGCCTCCCTCCAGCTCTCCTCACCCACTTTTTTTATATCCTAACCTTAGCTACTACTATATAATGATCCGACAGACCGCCTCCAATACCCCTATACGGCCTAGCCTCCATCACAGATTTCTTCATTCGTGCATCGACACATACATAATCAATCAATGACTTTCTTTCCACCACTGTCTTATCCTTCTTGAATTTGAAAATAATTTTTGTTTTTTGTTTGTGTATTTAGGGAATTATTGTGTACTAATAAATATATCTAAGTCACTACAAAAATAAAGTTGTGCCAGTTTTTTCCGGAATTTGGTAATGTGGTCACATGTCGATTTTCGAAAATCCATCATCACGGTCTCTAAGTCACTACAAAAATAAAGTTGTGCCATTTTTTTCCGGAATTGGTAATGTGGTCACATGTCGATTTTCGAAAATCCATCATCACGGTCCAATGGTTAGGGGTGTAAGTACTATATGCCGATCCGATGGAACAGCCGAAATGAGGACCACAATAGACGCTGAAGACGATGAATGGATCAACGGCATATTAACTATGAACTCAACGCCACTTCTGGGCTTGGGTGTCTACGATCGGGAAGATAAAACGGAAGGATGTTGTGACAGACATTTACTTGAAGCGCCGGTTAAAGGCAGACCACCAAAGACTATATCCAAACCTTGGTCCCATAATGGGGCCCAACAATAAGAGAGAATTACCGCTAGAAAAGTGGTATTCATCTACTACTTTAACGAGCAGTGTGACCTGGAAGATGGTGAATGCGAACTAACGGCCCAAAAGAAATTTGTCGAGGGTAGAGGAGCGGAAGAAATTGAGGTGTTCAGGAAGCATTATTGGGGCCAAATAAGAGACTATGCCAAAGCTAATCACAATGGAGGGGCCATAACAGCTGACGTTCACACAGACTTCCAGATCTATTTCAGCGATAGCCGGCAGAGCATAACCTCCCGAGACCGTCAACATTGATTGAAGGATGCCGGTCACCAGTATTACATTCAAAGGGCCAAACCCAAGAAATTGGAAGAGGTGAAGCCAAAAGACAAAAGGGTTGTGTCTTTTGAGCTGTTGCCGGGCCTTCGGGTGTAGTGAGAGGACAGTCCTTCGCAGATGCACCAGCGGTTGTGTTGTCTATCGAATCTCTGCTAGCGCTCAGCCACCAAGATAAGGAACAGGCTGAACAGAAACGTGTCACCAAGGCCACTAAGAAGCTACAACGGGAGGCCAAGGCACAAGAACAGGCGGAAAGAAGGGCAGACAAGCAAAGGTTGAGAGAACTAGAGGCAGCCACCATTGAAGGCAACCAACTCAAACGTGTCACCAAGGCCACTAAGAAGCTACAACGGGAGGCCAAGGCACAAGAACAGGCGGAAAGAAGGGCAGAAAAGCAAAGGTTGAGAGAACTAAAGGCAGCTACCATTGAAGGCAACCGACTCAGTCGCTTGGAAAGAAGGCAAACGAAATTGGACGAGATCGCCTCCAAAAGACAACAGAAGCTACAGAAAAAAAAATTGAAATTACAGTTAAAGCTGGAGGCCACCAACGAACGTACAAGGAGACGGCAGGCTAAGGCAGCGGAAAAGTTAGCAGCTAAAGAAGCTACCGTAAAAGCCCAAAGAACTCAAGAACTGAGAACGCTAAAGAGCTCCAAGCAGTGCCTACCACCAATAAGAGACACTTCGGGTTGCATAAACTGAGAGTGGGTGCTGTGGTAATGATAATAAGGAATCTTGCTCCACCCAGACTCTGTAACGGCACCCGAATTATCGTCGATAACCTGAAGAAGACTATCATTGTGGGTAGGATTCTGGGTGGCACGTACGATGGGGAGCAAGTATGCATTCCCCGGGTAAAGTTGGTGGCCAATGACTCCCCGGTGGCGTTTTCCCGGTTCCAATTCCCTGTAAAGTTAAGTTTTGCAATAACTATTAAAAATGCAGAGGGTCAAACTATCCAACATTGCTGTCTGTATCTGTATCACACCCGTGTGTTCTCTCACGGGCAGCTGTACGTTGCCTGCTCTCGCGTTACAAGTTGGGATGCACTGAGTATTTTCACCCAGGAGAATGAAAGGGGTTCATGTGTGTTAGACAACGTTGTGTACCCTGAAGTGTTTTTGGAGCAAGAGTCTTTAGCGGAGGAGTGTACGAGGTTAGTAGACACCAATATCATCATTCGAGAAGAAGACACTGAGGCCGACCGTGAGCTCCAGCGAAAGTATATAGATTTGGGACAGTGTGACTCTGAAGTTGAGGCTCTATTCGCTCCCGAAGAGATGACGGCAGTACTTAAGATATCGGTTGAAGAGTTTGATATGGCGGTGGAGAAACTGGACGTGCAACTAGAAGAGACTGAGCAGTTACGAATCAAAATCGATGAGAGTTGTGAAGCCAATCGAAGGGAGCAACAGAAGAGAGAAGAAGCCAATCGAAGGGAGCAAGAGGAGAATCGTGAAATCCTTCTGAAGGAAATTGAGAACCAGCGGGAAAGACAGAGGAAAGCAAACGAAAACCTGCTGCAAGAAATTGCAATAATGCTGGGAGCTTCCCCAAGGAAAAAAGCCAAACTGTCAGATTAACTTACTGAATAAAACAATAATGCTGATATCACCCTTTTATTTCCTTTCTCTTTAAATTTTGAGCAGCCCCAAAGGCGCCCGCCGCCGTAGGCGGCACTGCCGGAGGCCAAGCCCGCCGCAAAGCGGCGGAGGGGGAAGCCCGTGCTTGTCATGCTACAATTATCTTTATATATGCATTAAAAAAAACTTATGTATATTTTTTTGCCCACACTTTTCAGGTGACAGTCAACTAATGTACCCTTGGATGATGGGACTCGGTCAGTTCCAGGACTGTGGATCTCGGTCATGGATGAGCAAGGGCCTTCTTCGCCAGTTACACCAACCATCATAAAAGTGCAGGATCACAATCGAATATTGAGGTGAACCAAGCAGCCCTGGAGGGGTCAATCAGTGAAGCATCGACAAGTTCCATCATCAAGAAGAAGTTAAAAATTGATAGATCATGTATCTAAGTAACATTTTAAAAATGCAATCTACCTATCTCTCTTTAGGCTGACGCCGCGATCCCCGAAGGGGTGGTCACTTCCATACTGACCACCCTATTTCTTGTTACTGCTTTCAGCGTTCCTATAACCCTCTTCCCCTGTTATACCCTCTTCCGCACTTCTTCATCCATAGTCCCATCTTTACTCAACACACTGCCCAGATACTTAAAAGAGTTGACGATCCCCATAGCCTGACCGTTCAGCTTCACCTCACACTCTGTGACTTCACCCCTTTCGAAGACCATAACCTTGGTCTTCCCCGCATTTACCTTCAAATTCCATTTTTCGCACACTGTTCCAAACTCATTTACCAGACCCTGCAACTCCCATTCATTACCACTCATCAGAACTGTATCATCCGCAATCAGCAGTATAGGTAGCTTCCACTCAATTCCCTCCCTTTTCAGTGATACACCAACTTCCACTGCTCTTGATATTATTTCTTTCATGACTCCATCCATATATACAGTGAACAACCATGGGGACATCACACAGCCCTGTTTCAAACCAACATTCAGGTCAAAGAACTCGCTCTGCTCACTCTCCACACGTACTGCCGCCTTTGCACCCTCATACATGCTTTTCACTGCTTTCAGCAACTTGCCATCTACTCCGTCTAATCTAAGTACTTTCCACAAACCTTCTCTATCCAATCTCTCATAGGCCTTCTCCAAGTCCATCAAGGCAACATACACCTTTTGTTTCTTCTCCACAACACAATTCAGGGTAAAAATCTGATCTACACATCCTCTTCCCTTCCTGAAACCTCACTGCTCGTCGCCTATCCATTTCTCCGTTCGCACTCTCACTCTCTCAATCACTACCCTACTGTATACCTTCCCTACTTTTTATTTTTTTATTTTTGAAGAGACAATGAACGGAGGAAGGAAAAACACAGATAAAACAAAAAGGTCCATGTGCCTAAAGGCATCCTCTATTCATAAAATGTTTGTAACAACTGGATTTAAAAATTTGTAAATTGTAAGTTTGTGGAAAGCAATTCGAGGGAAGTGAATTCCAAAGAGTAGTAGTTCTAGGGATAAATGAATATTGATAAGCAAAAGTTCTGCATTGTGGAGGAGAAAGTGTAAATTCATGGGCGCTCTCAGCTGCCCTAGTTCTACAGGGAAAGATGTGGAGAGGCGGCACAATTGAAGCAAGTTCCTCGGAACAATTGCTGTGAAAATATCTGTAGAATAATGCAAGGGATGCAACGTTTCTTCGTATGGATAATGTAGGAAGGTCCTGTGTGATTGCAGGGTTATTGATTAATCTAATAGCTTTATTTTGAATTTTGTCCAACTGCCTCAATGCCACCACTCCACTTCCACTCCACAGAGGTGAACAGTAATCCATCTAAGGACGCACATGACTTTTATATATTACGGCCAACTGCTCGTCAGTGAAGAATTCTCGAACTCTGTACAGGAGTCCCAGTTATTTAGAGGCATTCTTAGCAATACTTCTAACATAATGTGTCCAGCTCAAGTTAGTAGTTTATGTTACACCGAGAATGTCAATACTAGGGGAAGTGGGAATATTTACATCATTAAAAAATATATGGGAGTCAGTGAGATTCTGTCGGTTAGAAAATTGAATGTACTTGGTTTTCTGTGCATTAAAGGAAACAAGATTCTTTTGTCCCCATTCATTAATTCTAGAAAGATCCTGGTTCAGAGAAATTGCAGTGTTTATTTTTGAATTTATAAGATTGGGTTGGGTAAAATAATTGGTAAATGTGAAGGAACTGTGGAGTGTTGAGTCATCTGCGTAGGAATGTATTGGATTATGAGTGGTAGATATGATATCATTGATATGAATGAGGAACAGAGTTGGGTCCAAAACTGATCACTGGGGAACACCAGCATGTATTGAGTGAAATTGAGAATAAAGGCCATCTACCATTACACGTATTTTTCTGTTATGAAGATAAGAAGAAATTAGTGGAACTAATGATGCAAGGCAGTAGTGTGACATATTCGACAATAAGGATTGATGCCAGACTCTATCAAATGCCTTTGATATATCCAGTGCTATTGTATGTGTTTCACCATGTTGGTCTGTAGCTTGGTTGATTTGATGCGTAAGAAGGCAAAGAATGTCTGCAGTTGATCGACATCGTCTAAAAACCATATTGCCTATCACTGATTAATTTATTATTCTCAAGATGCTTAATTATATGATTATTAATATAATTTCAAAGACTTTACCAAGAGTGGAAGTTATAGCTATTGGTCTGTAGTTTGATGGATCTGAAGAGGCACCTTTTTTAGGAACTGGATGGATGTTTGCTTCTTTCCAGGGCACTGGGAAGCATGAGGTATGAGTACACAGACGGAAATTTTTTGCCAATACAGGAGCGCTCGCTCCTGTATTGGCAAGGAGCAATTCTTAAGTACTATTGGAGGAATTTCATCTGCCTTATCTACTGAGAGATTCTGCAAAATAGTTTTGACATGTCTGGTGTGGATCTTAAGTGAGGGAATTTCAGGCGAATTAAAATTAAGTACAGGGACATCTTGATTTATTTCATCTAAGGTTGAGTTGGTGGAGAAAATATCCGCAAGAAGGTTAGCTTTACCTCGTGGGTCACTTACAAGATTGCCAGTCGGAGATTTTAATGGTGGAATGGATGAAGCAGTAGTGAAGTTGGATTTGAATGAGTTAAGAGTTTCATCTAAGGTTGAGTTGGTGGAAAAAATATCCGCAAGAAGGTTAGCTTTACCTCGTGGGTCACTTACAAGATTGCCAGTCGGAGATTTTAATGGTGGAATGGATGAAGCAGTAGTGAAGTTGGATTTGAATGAGTTAAGAGTAGACCGAAATATGTTTTTATCATTTGGATTATTTAGAGGTTTATTTGCCTGCTTGTGGAGAAAGTTTGATTTAGTTAGGTTTAACACAGTTTTGGCATGATTTCTGATGTTTCTAAAGTAATTAAAGGCTTCATGTGTTTTTTATCTTGTGTATGCATTGTAGGCTATTGCTTTTTGTTCAGTTACTCTAGCACAATTATGGTCAAACCATTTAGGTGAATAAGATCTTTTACTGTACTTTTGATGAGGAATAAAAATTTCCATTCCAATTTTTACAAAATCTTGTATGTGGCTCAAGGTGGAATGTGTTTCATTAGAAAAGAAAGAGGTCCAGGGAATATCAATAAAGACACCTTGAAGACCATCCCAGTCTGCCCTATCGTAATGCCAGCTTCTTGCTCTGTACAGGGGCATAGTGCGCCCTTGTATTGAGTATTGTTCACATGTGTGGGGAGGTTCCTCTCACACCGCTCTCCTAGACAAAGTTGAAAGGAAGGCCTTTCATATCATTAACTCCCGTCCACTCACCAACTCTCTGCAATCTCTCTCTCTCCGCCGCAATGTTGCATCTCTCTCGCTATTCTATCGCTACTATAATAATCAGTGTTCCTCAGAGCTATCCCAGTGCATACCACCTCCTTTACGTAGGGCACGTGGTACCCGTCTTGCAACTCAATCCCACCCCTACTCTGTGCAACTCTCCAACCCAAGAGTGAAACGTTACTCTCAAACTTTCTTCTACTCAACATCTGAGCTCTGGAACTCTCTCCCAGAATCGGTCTTTCCCTCTTCCTATGACTTAAATTGCTTCAAACTCCGTGTGTCCAGGCATTTTGGCTCGAACGTCCCTTGATTTTGGCCCTGTCACTCTTTCAACTATGGGGGAGGCACTCGCTATAGGCAGTTGTGCCTTTTGCCTCCCACAATCACATAGAAAAAAAAAAAAAAAAAAAGTCACCAAAACAGGTTCAGAGTGGGAAGGTGTGGTAGGTGATAGACAGGTGGCCTGTATCAGACAGTGATCAGAAGATCCATGCGGGGACCTCACTGTAACATCATAATTTTCTGAATTGGTTGTTAAAAATAAGTCCAGTAGGTGGGAATTATGATTATGATTTTCTGGTACACGGGTAGGTTGGTTGACTAGTTGAGTGAGATTAAATGAGGCGCTCATTCGCGGAACGTGATAACCGCCACCTCTGGCAAAAGCCGTTATATTATCGCATTATATTGCCACAACCTTCTCGAATCTGGAGCCGCGGTAGGGAGCTATATTTGAGAATGTCAACATGGTTGAAAATCGCATAAAGTACGACGCACTTTCATCCGTGTTGACAGGGCGTTTGCCTAGCCCTAGTCTCTGCATCGCATAGGGTGATACGCGCCACCCAGGCAGCGTGTGTTCAGCCAGCCAATGACAGCCCGGCTATGGTACCGCGTGGGCGCCAGCTCAGCCACTCACGGCGCGCGTTGCTCTCTGTTCTCCCGCCACAATACAGTCTAGCTCAGCTCTCACGCCGTACGGATCATTTACCTCGCACCTGGTGTTGTTTTTGTGCCGTTTTGACCGTGTTGCAGTGCTTCCCTGAACAATGAGTGATAGTGAGAGTGAGAGTGATAGTGGGAGCCCACCCCCACCTATAAAAAAGAGGTGTAACCCGGACAATTGGTCTGAAATAATCGCCAGGAACAAGAGAAATACTGGGAAGGAATATGTCAGCCGCCAAACAGGAAATACAGTGAATGCTAGAGTTATTGGGCCGCCTTGCAATGATGGATGCTACGATAAAATTGCTGAACCTATCCGCCAAGCAATCCACAATAACTTCTGGCAAACTGGAGATTGGTTAGTCCAGAATACCTTCATTCAGAAACACGTTCTGTCAGTGCCAGTGAAACGACGAAGAAAGCCTGCCGACATCAACAACCCTGGTCCCCATCGGTCATGCACCCGCAAATTTACTCTCTCCTACCAGTCTACAACTTATAAGGTTTGCAAGACAGCCTTCATCAACATTTTAGCCATAGGTAGGACAAGATTAGAGAATGCCCTGACCCACGTGAGTGACACTGGTACACCGAAGAGAGACGGCCGCGGGCAACACAAGAACCGTGTCACCATTGCAGGTCCTGATGCAAAGCGTGTGCACAAACACATTGCATCATTCCCCAGCGTTACCAGCCATTATAGCAGAGCCAAATCGCCCAATTTGCGGTACCTAGAGACATCGTTGAGTTTAAGCCGGATGTACCACCTGTATTCTACCTGGATGGCTGAGAATTATCCTAACAACAGCGTAGTCAAGGAAAGTTATTACCGGAAAGTTTTCAAAAGTAAAGAACTCTCCTTCTCACCACCAAATACTGATACTTGCTCGACCTGTGACCTAGCTAAGACCACTTTGAAACATGCCAGTAATGACGCAGATAAGGCAATCTTGCAGGCTGAACTTGATGAACACCTGGCGATGGCACGGCAGGCACAAACACTTATGAAGACTCTGGGGCTGGACAGGGACGATGATACTCGTGTCATAGCCTTGGACCTCCAACAGACACAGCCAATACCTCGTCTCACCACTAATGCTGCCTACTATAAGAAGAAAGTCTGGCTGTACAATTTATGCATTTCCAACCTCAAGACCGGTGAAAACCAGTTCTTCGTGTGGGATGAGGTGACAGGTGGGCGTGGCTCGGTCGAGGTGGGTTCGTGCATCAAAAAGTGGATCGAGAATGAAGTACTGCGTCATGGTGATTTTGGCAAGCTTATACTATTCAGTGACAATTGTGGTGGACAGAATAAGAACATTAATATCATGCTCTGCCATCTTTACGAACTGCACAGTCGCCGTCTTCAGGAAGTGGTCCATTATTTCCTCATCCCAGGACATAGTTACATGGCGTGTGACAGGGCTTTTGGGAACATAGAAAAGCGCTTCAGGGTTGAGGGGAACATCTATGATTTTGAACACTATATCAAGGTGATTGAGCGTGCGGTCCACGCAGGTAACAAGGTCATTCCCATGGTGAGAGAGGACTTTCTAAACTTAGACCTGTTGCAAAGTGTCATAACTCACCGTACACCCGCCAAGCCACTCCTATTCTCTGAATGTCGCCGATTCTGCTTTACTCTGCAATATAGGGATGGGTATCAGCTGTCTCGAGGCTACGAGGGGCCTCTGCATTGTCTCAGGCTTATGCCAGGTAAAGCCAAGTATGCTCCATCGGCCTTTAATCTGTCACGAGTGCCACTCACCCCCAAGTACCCAGCTGCCATCAAACTTCAAGCTGACAAACTCCAAGCCGTCCCCGACCTGCTATCCTACATTCCGCCAATCCACTCGGAGTATTACCACGAACTTTTTCGTATGCAGAGGGACCTCAGTAGAGCAGCTAGACCAGCCTTGGACAACAACTCTGACTCCTCTGATATTGATGACAACCTGCAAGAGTATGCAGATGATAGTGACAGTGATAGCGACACTGCCTGACTACTCGGTGAGTATGAATATATAAATGTAACAATAGAATAGAGTAATAATGCATTTTAGTAAGGTAAAATTGTTAAACAATAGCAATCTTTACACAAGAACATTATAGTAACTAGCCATCAAATTCCTTCCTTAGATTAAAATTTTGTAAAATCATGTCCTTCCCAAGCTGAATAAAACATCCCAAATTAATTAATTAACAGTAATACTAGCTTACTTTCTATAATAATAAATCAATAACATTAAAGTAGCAAAATTATTACTCTATTCTTGTGTTTTACTTATTCATTATTATTCACCATGTCTTCCTCCATTTTCTAATCTTTATTATCGCTTATTAATTTTATAAAATTATGTTTCTATTATCTTACCCTACTCTTCCATGTCTTATTATTATTCACTGATAATATTATTTATGTTTTATTGTTATACATTTGCTTTTTCTCAACGTTTCTACAGTATTGAATTGATATGGGGTTATAAAATCATGGGATTATTTCAATCACACTCACGTTACTATTAATTACAAGCAATTTATTTTTATTTTTTTTGTGGTACATGGCTAGATACTATTTTCCGAACATTTTGATAACACTGTCACCTCTCTCCTTAATCGGGTCTGATAGTTACAGCTTTTTATAAGTCGGCAAACTTCAGACGCGATTTATTTTTTATTTTATTTTGGGCAACTATCATGTTCTGCGATAAATTACAAGCAATTTATTTTTTTTTTTTTTTGCGGTACGTGGCTAGATACTATTTTCCGAACATTTTGATAACACTGTCACCTCTCTCCTTAATCGGGTCTGATAGTTACAGATTTTTATAAGTCGGCAAACTTCAGACGCGATTTACTCCTTTTTTTATTTTGGGAAACTATCATGTTCTGCGATAAATTACAAGCAATTTATTATTATTTTTTTTGTGGTACGTGGCTAGATACTATTTTCCGAACATTTTCATAACACTGTCACCTCTCTCCTTAATCGGGTCTGATAGTTACAGCTTTTTATAAGTCGGCAAACTTCAGACGCGATTTACTCGTTTTTTTATTTTGGGCGGTCAACACGTTCCGCGAATGAACGCCTCAAATGAGTGTGCAAATAGCTCACATTCAAGACCAGCATCATCAGTCCTGGCTGAATGAGTGAGCCATTCAACATTATGGACATTAAAGTCACCCAACACAGTGATTTCAGAAGAAGCATTTAAGTTGAGGACACTGAGTTGTGAGGAAAGAGAATCAAAAAGACTTTGCTCTGGAGGAGTATTTGGGGAACGGTAGATGCAACATATGTATTTAAATTTACCAGCCGAAATTAATTTGTATATAGAAATAATCAAAATAGGGACAATTGAAACAAGTAACCTCCTCCAGGGCAATTTCAGATTTTGCGAAGCAACATACACCTCGTTTAGGTCTGAAATTTTGGAGCAGTTGATAAACCTGGAAAATTAAATCTAGACGTGTCAGATGTGGATGTTACTTGAGTCTCTGTCAAAAAAAGGAGAGTAGGGGATTCTGCTTGAAGAAATTGGTGTACATAATTGATCTTAGAGTGAAGTCCCCTTATATTGCTAAAGAAAAAGCTGCACCACGAGCAGCTTTGGGACGTTGCAATGCTCTTGACACAGTCGCATGATGACGACCGGGAGGGCCCTGTGTCAATGACCCAACCCTGCCGGGGGTGGATATCCGAGGGACCACCAGGTTTGCTCTTAACAATTGTACTGCCATATTTATTAGGTAAAGGTGTAAGGTGTTACATGTATGATATGTAGTGGGAAGAGTAGTGTTTTATGGATAGAGGATAGCGATGTAGGGCAATGTCGTGAAGTTGGATGTGTATGTTATAATTATAAAGAGGGTTTTCCTGATACCCCTGATGTTTGAGGCAGAAAGATATGTATCCAGCTACCAAGGCCTGGGAGAGAAAATGGAATTCAGGCTATCCCCTGAGTCTCCCGAAACCTTGGCGGTAGTACTACCCTGGGCGGGGCTGCCTACCCCTACTACGCTTAGAAGACATATTCCTCGGTGGTTACCACATATTCCTCTTTCCCCTTTGCCCTTATATATAGGGGAACTATTATGCCAGTCTTCCAGTCATCGGGTGCACTCCCCTTCTCCCATGCTAGTTTGCACATTTTCCATACCCCTTCGATCACTATCTCACCAACGTAACTCAACATTTCACCCCACACTCAATCTGTTCCTGGGGCTTTCCCCAACTACACTCTTGGCATGGCTTCCCACACTTCTGACCTCCTGATCACCACCTCTTCCTCCCCTACTTCTCTTCTTCTCCCTCCCATACCATATCCCACTATGTTTGCTGGCTCTTCATTCCTTACATTTAGCAACTCATTGAAGTACTCCCTCCATCTTTCGACTCTCTCTTGCTTCTCGGCTAGCATTCTCCCATTCTTATCTTTCACACCCTTACTGTTTCCCTTGCTACCTTCCCTAACTTGCTTGACTTCTGGTCTATCAGAGTGAGAGTTGAGCGTTCTCTGCCATACCCATAGCTTACTCTGATGCTCATTTTACTTAGATATTTTCTAGATCTCAAGTGACGGCATCCCTTCCGTGGATTGACCTCTCAATCTACCAAGATTGGAAGCCAAAGCGTCACATTTTCCCCTTGCCCCTCAACTTTCTCTTCATAATTGCTGAGGGGCACAAGGCCCTGGGTGGGGCTTTGATTTCGCGGGCGTTTCCGCACCCTCTTCAGCTCCTTGCTCATTGCTCATCTCCTCCACTTCCTCTATAACTTCCAGGTCGAACCCACCCAGTCGTCTTTCTACTGCTCGCCTGTACTCTTCCCTGATTTCCTCCACCTGTAACCTCTCCACCCTCCTCACCATTCCACCTTCCTCTCGCCTCCCTCCAGCTCTCCTCACCCACTTCTTTTGTATCCTAACCTTAGCTACTACTACATAATGATCAGACAGACCCCCTCCAATATCCCTATACACCCTAGCAATCATTGCCGATTCAAAAAAATCACACTATATATTAGACCAGTCAAAGTAGGGCTGGACTTAGAACAAATTGCAATAGAAGGTTTTTTGGCTTTAACTTGTTTATTAGGTCCCTCTGATGAACATATAAAAAGTCTCCAACTTTTGGACACCGGGAAAGTGGTTAATTTGCATAAATTCAAGATGGCCGCCGTCCAAAGCTTCAATTTACAGATAACTTTTTTCTGGTTGCTCCTAGACCCTATAAATGTATTACAAACAACGTTTTTTGGCTTTAACTTGTTTATTAGGTCCCTCTGATGAACATATAAAAAGTCTCCAACTTTTGGACACCTGGAAAGTGGTTAATTTACAGCCAAAAAACCTTACAGCCAAAAAACCTTCTATTGCAATTTGTTCTAGGTCAAGCCCTACCTTTACTGCACATTATTGTCTATTACATTTTGCCTAGGCCTATACTAATCCCATCATCTTGTTTCTTGTTTCAACAGATTGGTGCGACATCTACCGAAGCCATGGAAGAAGAGGTGGTGCATAATCCCTGCGGCATTTGCTCAAACACGTTAGACGAAGGAGAAACAGTCAAGCTGAGGGCGAAGGGAGCAGATACTATCAACAAGGCCAGTACTGAACGTGGAACGCCATCAATTACCGTGCCCGAGGGCCAAACGGTGCACATTGATTGCCGAAAGAAGCATGTCAATACGAAGCCAAATAGAATTCCTGGGAAGCAGAAGAAACGTCCTGAAAAACCTGCTCTTCGTTCTCAGACACCAGACTTTTGTTTTACAGAGAACTGCTTTTTTTGTGGTACAAAAATCTATTTGGACACAAAGCATGATTCAGAAGAAGTGTATCCAGTACGCACCTTCAACTTTCAAAGGACAATACTTTCTGCATGTGATGCCAGGGCTGATGAGTGGGCTGACACTGTTAGAGGCCGAATTAACTTTGCACGCGATCTTCCAGCAGCTGACGCAATATATCACAAGCAGTGCAGCTCAAATTTCCAGACACATAGGCAGATCCCCTCCAAATATCGTGATTCCGCAGACAGTGAACCTCCTCGCAAGGGTCGCAAAGTAGATGCCTCACGAGAGGAAGCATTTCTACTCGCAATCGAGGACCTAGTCAGTGGCAATGATGATGAACAGACTACAGTGGTTGATCTCGTTGATAGAATGTCCCAGTTGTGCCCTGATGTTGAAGCGTATAGTGTAAAATACATGAAACAGAAACTTATTTCATATTTTGGGGATGAACTGGTTATTAGTAACGTGCATGGACGCAGCGATGTTGTAACTGTCAAAGAAAGTGCTGCAAAGATTTTGCAACAATTCAAAGACTCACCACAGACTGATGATGAGGAAGCAGAACAAAGAAAGATAGTCAGGGCTGCGGCACGGTTGATCAAAGCAGATATAAAGAACATTGATACTTGTAGAGATTTCTATCCAGATCCTTCTGAACTCCGGTCGCTGGAAAAGAATGTGGCGTACGTTCCGCAGTCCCTTCGTATATTGCTGCAAGAGACGTTCAGTGGCAAGTCATGTGATCTTGAAGTTGCATCAATTGGACAAAGTATCGTGCAACTTACCAGACCAAGGGCCATTGTAGCACCCATTCAGTATGGATTGGCAGTTCAAATGCACCAGCACTTTGGTTCCCGCTTTCTTGTGGACAGTTTACACAGCCACGGCTTCTGTCTGCCTTACGCAGAAGTTTTGAGGTTTTCGAAGTGTTGAAGAGGTCTTTGCGTATGAGTTGTCTAGCTACCCTACTGCTCTGTTCGATAAGTGGGGGAGGCTCAGGGAAGCCAATAAACCACAGCTAGGAGATGAGATAGCTGCTGTTGTTCCCAAGTCGTCATTGGAATCATTTGAGGAAGAAAGGACTGTGACCCATGTTCTGGATGGTGGTTCCTTATTGCAAAGGATTCCATGGAAGAAGGGTGACACATTTGAGGACATTGCAAGCATGTACATGAAGCATGTTTCCAAAAACTTTCTCAACCCGGTGGTTGTATTCGACGGTTATAAATCAGGACCTACTACCAAGGACATGACACACAATCGACGATCAAAAGGAGTCTTTGGTCAAAAGGTGATGTTCACTCCAACCATGCCCCTTCGGTCAAAAAAGGAAAACTTCTTGTCAAACTCGGACAATAAGCAAAACTTCATTGACTTATTGTGTGAAACATTCAAGGCAAATGGAATTGACTGTGTCAATGCGCCAGCAGATGCAGATGTCATGATTGCGAAGAAGGGAATTGAGCATGCAAGGGAAACCGTGACATATGTGATAGGTGAGGACACAGACTTGTTGGTGCTGTTGTGTCATTATGCGGAACGAGGGATGAATGATTTGTACTTCAAGTCGAGCAAGGAAGGTGGGAAATGTTGGCATATTAACTCAGTAGCAGAAGCTCTCGGTGAAAGCATCTGTCGTGTCCTGCCAGTTGTCCATGCACTCTGTGGATGTGACACAACCTCACGACTGTATGGTATTGGTAAAGGGGCTGCCTTGAGGAAAGTAAGGGAAGACAACGGTTTCTTGAAATGTATAGAAGCATTCTGTTGCCAAAGTGGAAGTAAAGACGCGATATCATCAGCTGGTGAAAAGGCCTTGGTTTATTTGTACGGGGGAAAAGGAAATGACACCCTTGACGGACTGCGAAAGACAAAGTTTTGCAACAAGGTGGCAAAAAGTTCAACTACCGTTGAAGTTCACAGCCTTCCCCCAACAACCGATGCAGCCAAATACCACTCGTTCCGAGTTTATTGTCAGGTCCAGGAATGGATGGGGAACTGTGTGGACCCCGAGAAATGGGGCTGGTGTCTGCGGAAGGGACAGCTTGAACCGAAGACGATGGATTCGCCAGTGGCTCCTGATTCACTACTGAAATTGGTCAGATGTCAGTGTAAGGGCAACTGTGACACTCAACGCTGTAGTTGCAAATGGAATGAGCTTGAATGTTCCAGTGCATGTGGTCAATGTAAAGGACTCTGTCAAAATAGCAACTTTGATGCAAGCACCGATGATCCAAGTGAATACGAACTCCTATCATGAATTACATAATTGGCTCTGAATGACGTCATACTACGTCATGTTTTTTTTTTTTTTTATAAAAAAGAGGGACAACAGGTCAAAAAACCCATACAAGCACAAAGTGCCTGTGTCACCCCTTGTGAAAGAGACAGTTCAGCCTGTCTGTAAGGTTTTTCGGCTGTAATTTAACCACTTTCCAGGTGTCCAAAAGTTGGAGACTTTTTATATGTTCATCAGAGGGACCTAATAAACAAGTTAAAGCCAAAAAACGTTGTTTGTAATACATTTATAGGGTCTAGGAGCAACCAGAAAAAAGTTATCTGTAAATTGAAGCTTTGGACGGCGGCCATCTTGAATTTATGCAAATTAACCACTTTCCCAGTGTCCAAAAGTTGGAGACTTTTTATATGTTCATCAGAGGGACCTAATAAACAAGTTAAAGCCAAAAAACCTTCTATTACAATTTGTTCTAGGTCCAGTTAAATGATTGCTAGATTTACTGGACTATATGATGAAGCGAGGCATTTATCGGGTGTCTTTCCCCGAAAAGATACATGGGGACGGGTTATTGATCGGAATGTAATGAAACTCTACCTAACAAGGAAGAAATCGGTTTATGGTAAATGCACAATGGCTGAAATACAACGACAGTACTAATCAAGTCGGGAGGATAACAAAAATATACAAAACAATTAAATTTGGCGTTGGAACCCAGCAAACCAAACACAAATATTAGTATTTAATGGGGTAGCGGGCAAATTGTTTGAGGTAAGGTTGGAATTTGAATGCAATAACGTTTTTCACCTCTCCGACCCTATTTCAATTCATTATTTGTACATTTTGACAAAGAAGAATAATACAAATAATAAAACAATTTTACTACACGATTCTTTGTTATTGTAACTTTGCACATAGATGTATTTATTTATAGGAAAAACCACATGCTATCCAGTATTTCACTTGCCGGAGTTGAAGTCTTTATGCACAATGTTCCTTAAGTGATTGAGGCTGGGTTACATGTGTATATTTGAGTATAATATGCATGTTACATGCCCCCTGTTAAAAAATGTTGTTCCACCAACATCATAATATATAGTAAAGACGAAAATATATATTCAAATGGTTCTTTTATAAGAGATTATTTATAAGGATTAGAGTAAATAATTATTAATAATTGAAAAAGAATGAAACTAAATTCAGATAGAGTACAAGAATTTCATATGACGTGTAAGTGAGTTGTATTTGTAATAGGGACATCTTATATCTATATTTCCTATCCAATGAATCGCGGGAGCCCGGATTCGAGGAATTATTTATATAGATTCCCGGTGTAGGACAGGTTTATTTTGTGTCCAACAAATAGGATATCATAGGGCAAATTAAAGAAAAGAAAGTCAAACACTTTCTGGAGTTACGTTAATATAGGGATTCTTGCTATCTGAGTATAGATTCTTCAAATTACTGTGATGTAATTCATGTGATTGAGAAGCGTGAGTCGTGCATGTAATCGCCTGATAGAGAAAACGCTTGGTATCAGAGTAAAGAGTAAAAGAGTTTATAACATAGGTATATGGATATAAATAATAAATACATTATACAGCCATAAGTTGGTGTATTTTTTTCTTTATTTTTATTCTCCTCTTTTCTCTTTCGACTCGTTTTCTCCGCTGATTGACCCTGAAGGTTCAGCGATCACGTCCTTCTGCATCAAGCTTTTCAGATTTGCTCACAGCTTGTAGCAGGCACCAAATTTGAGGGCGGTAGTAGGACAGGTCAGCTGGGAGGTGTCCAACAGTCTTCCTGTGAACATCAAATTCTTGGCAGTATGATGTGTGTAAAAAAGTGTTGGTGTCTGTAGTTAAAAGTTTGGTGTCGTGTAGTTAGCTAACAAATATCCAAGTAATATAATTAAATTTATTTTGGATGGTGTACCGGTAGTATATATTTACCTAGCTAAAATGGACAGTAATCAATTTTAGACTGTAAATAATAAAGTTCAATAAAATTATCCATATATGAATATTGGCAAACATAAAGGATTAATATTATTGAGTGTATAGGCCTACGACTATCAGATATATTCGTTTGGCACTTATGAATATCTGCGGAGTTGCCGTTAACATTTGCGTAAGCGATCGCATGTGTCACAATTATAGCTACTTTACATCGCAATGTAAGGGGTAGGCTTTATAATTGTCGTTAAGCTACTAAACTTGTATATCTGTATGAGTTGAACATACATAGAATAATTAAACACTCGTCACGTATAACTAAATGAATTCGTATAACGGATATCAAATTTTGGATCCAAGACATACATTATACACACTCATAAGTAATTGTGAGTTTGAGAGTTCCAGTTTAGAGCAAAAATAGGGAGTTAGATGCAAAAATGGTCTGAAGTTAACTTTGGGATGAAGTTTCAAAAATTACCATCAATACACATTGAACACATGTTCACATGTTCGGTGAATGTAGTCAATTATTCAAAAACTAATCCCTTGGGTTTAGATGAATTTGAGTAATTAAAATATTGGTGTTAAATAGTTTATAAATCAAGAGTAATTTTTAAGAGTTTGAGTAAAGAGTTAGACGTGTTTCGAGTATAGAATTGACTGTTGGAATGTTAATCTAATTATATATAGCTATTCTAGCAGATGTGTAGTGAGTGTCTGTGTGTGTGAATTGGAGAAATTAGATATCCAAAACAATATGGATAGAAGAGGTTGGATTAATGTGATATTAATTACTCAAAACACCTAGGGTGAGGTGAGGAAGGTTACATTTTAATTTCCCTCACTGCGTAGTGTCATGATTGGGCGTTGGAGTGAGTTTGGAGTTACTTTGAATTCTGTCCTACGTTTGTGGTATTTAACCTGGTGTATAGAACTGTTTTCCTGGGTACTCCGTACACATTCCACATTATTTCCTTGTAAACCCCCAATGAGAACTTGATCCATGTGTGGTAGGATAATAAGTTTCACTTTTGACATAGCTTCTAAACCTAGAAGCATGTCGGTGTTTGTTGGGAGTTTCGAAATTACATAGAAAGGCAGATTAGCTGTGTGCACTTCCGTAAATTCTACTGAAAGGGTAACCTTAGCTAAGGTTTCTAGGTGGTTTCCACTCACAGACATAATCTCGATATCTGGGTAAGATTCTTCGAGGTTCAAGTCCTTCAAGCTTTTAAATTTAGCAAGGCTTATAAGGTTTACTGGAGAGTCTGTGTCAAGGGATAGTTCTATATCATGAGTACCACACCTAGCAGGTAACATGAGTGTGTTTTCATTAACACTGTAAATTGTGACAGTTTTACGTTTGGGTGTTTGGCAGGATGCATGTTTTAGCTCAGGCAAAGCAAAGGCCATTTTCTCACCAACAGTAATAATTGTGGGAGTTGGTGGATGTGGGAGGAGTGGGCGTGCTAGCGCGGTGGCTATGTAGTGATATGAAAGAGAAAGTCAGCTGGTGTTGTCTGACGTTCGTTTCGTTAGGGGGATGCATATAGGGGAGGAGGGGTATAGAGTGCGGAAGGAAATTTAGTAAGAGGATGAGGGTGTGTGTTGCGGTATGAGATTTTGGTAGTGAGATAGCGTGTATGTGTGTGTGTTCACTTATTTTCACTGTGGTGTGTTTTTAAATTAATGATAATACATCATGCATACCTGTTGTATTTTGTTACATCAAATGAAGCGTCGATATGTGCAGAGATGTGGTGTGTAGTGATGTGTCGTCGTATGTCAGGCAGGCCAGGGCGTTGTTGTGTCTGCGGGCTGTTGAAGGCGTCTTGATGTCTGGCAGGTTCTATTCACTTTGACTGGGTGTTTTCTTGTTTGCTTGTTAGTTTGCAGGTAGCTTGGAGTGGTGAGTAGTGATGATGATGGGGTAGAGATGGTAGGCCGGCTGATGTAGCCTACATGAACTTGCTGTACACTTGTAGTGATGAAACAGGCAGATATACACAGGAACTGTCTGTAGACTTGAAGGTGACGACGGGCGGATGTAGTTTGTAAACAGGAAGTGATGTGTTGAGGTAGGCAGGAAGCTGGTTGGGGCGATGAGTAGACAAGGTAGTGCTGAAGATTGGGTGAAGATTTGCTTGATTGTAGGTCGATTGTTTGAGTATTGGAGTCAGGTAGGGCCAAGTGTTAGTTATGATTCCAAGTGTATGTTCTTTTAATGCAAGGTCGCCATGTAGAAGACCATGAATCGTATGGTATTCTCGTGCAATATTACATTGAATATTATATATAAAGGGGGTAAAGATAACTCGATTGTGTTATACATTATATTGAGTTATAGAGTACAGTTTTATAATACTTAGTTGTTAAGGTATTAGTATTGAGCTTAGGGTAAAAGGGGTTTGATCTAAGTCTCTCGGTGATGCTTAGCAAGTGTGGCAATATGTGGCAATAAGTGCTTAAGTGGGGTATGGCAGTGTCTAGCTGTAGCCAAGATGAGAGACGGGAGTAGCTGGGATGTGTGTTCTTCTCTGATTGAGATCCCAAAGTAGATTGAGTTCTCTGTGTCAGTGCGTATAGAAGAGTGAGCCCTTAAACTACCGTTTCCGGTATATATAAGGCGTTTTTGCTGACACACCTTTCACTAGGTGGGTCAATTGCTGATTCGAGTTGTGTATTGTTTACATCCTGTGTTGTCATTTGTATTGCTTACTGTGAAAAAAGGCGAAAGTATTGAGTCATTTGAACAACATGATGGAGCTTGTTGCAGGGACTTCAGGTGTAGAAAGTGGGCAGTCCGCAGATGCACCAGCGGTTGTGTTGTCTGCAGATTCCCTACTGGCACTCAGCTACCACGATAAGCAACTGGCTGCTCAAAAACTTATTACCGTTGAAACTAAGAAGCGCAGACGACTGGAAAGAAGGCAAAATAAATTGAATGAAGTTGCCTCAAAAAGACAAGAGAGACTACACACAAAGGATCAGAAATTACAGTTATAGCTCGAGGCCGCCAATGTTCGTAAAATTAAACGGCAGGCAAAGGTAGCAGCAAATGATTCTACCGTAAAAACCCAAAGAACTCAAGAATTGAGAATCCTGAAGAGCTCAAAGCAGTGCCCACCACCAATAATGAACACTTTGGGTGGCATAACCGATGAAGAAAGGATACCCCAGACTTCTGAAGGAAATCGAGAAGCGTGACGAAAACTAACAGAAGGAACAAGGGAAGCGGGACGAAAACTTGCTGAAAGAATTTGCAATAATGATACAGGGAGCGCCACCTAGGAAAAAAGCAAAACTATTAGAATAAATACTAATAAGACAAACAGTTCTTTTATTTCACTGTTTTATGTGCAAATACACCGCCAGAGGCGTCCCACCGGAGGCCAAGCCCCGGAGGGCGAAGCCCGGGCTTGTTATAATACATATATATATAGAGAGATATATATCAGTCATCTTCTAGAATATTGATGGAACATAGGGTGACATAATAAGTGATTGAGGCTGGGTTACATGTGTATATTTGAGTATAATATGCATGTTACACAGGTTAGTAAGGCACGTAAGGCACTATATGAATAGCCTATTCTCTTACTAAGAAATTCAGGTTAGTAAGGCATTATATGGATAGCCTATTCTCTTACTAAGAACGAAGTGGCTACGGGACTACGAAGCATGACAGAGAGAGAGAGAGAGAGTGTGTAACTCTCTCTCTCTCTCTCACACACACACACACTGTGTCTGTCTGTCTCTCTCTCTCTCTCTCTCTCTCGTCCCGCTTCTCTTGTTCCTTCCGTTGGTTTTCGTCACGCTTCTCGATTTCCTTCAGAAGGAGTTCGTCTCTCTTCTCTTGTTCCCGATGGGTTTCGCAGCTTTCTTCAAATGACTTCCGTAACTGCTCACACTCTTCGAGTTGCTCGTCCATCTTCTCTACCGCCATATCGAAATCCTCGACGGATATCTTCAGTACTGCCTTCATGTCTTCTGGAGCGAATTGGGCCTCAACTTCAGCGTCACACTGTCCTAAATCTATATACTTTCGCTGGAGCTCAATGTCAGCCTCAATGTCTTCTTGAATTATGATTCCGGTGTCTATCAACCTCGAATATTCTTCAGCTAACGACTCTTGTTCCAAAAACACGTCAGAGTATACAACGTTACTCTAACACACATGGTCCCTTTTCCTTCTTCTGGATAAAAATACTCAGCGCATGCCAACTTGTGACCCGAGAGCAGGCAACATATAATTGCCCATGAGAGAAGCACCGTGTGTGGTAGAGGTAAAGGCCGCAATGTTGGGTGGTCTGGCCCTGCACCTTATTAACCCTTAATTAGCGGCGAGCAACATAAGTCGAGTTAAAAAAAGCTGGACTATGTGGCGGCGCTCGACATAGGTCGAGTGGCAATTTCAGCACGTAATGTGGCTGAGAGAGAGAGACAAGTGGTGGCAAGAGACTAGCGAGCGTATGACTGCTCCAGACCACCGCGGCGAACCTACTGACACAAATCTCAGCTCCCTCCTCCCTCTCTCACTCGCTACATACTCAATTATGTACCGAAAGTACCGAATTACCTGCTTTTTGCACTCGCGTTGCACGGTTATTGCAAGAAAACTATCCATCATACAAGGATCGTTATGGTGTCATTCGAAAGCTCTGTTTATGCCCTTTCAGGGATAGGTACTTGTTTTACGTTCTGGGTCTTATTTAGGCATGAAAATGATCACGTAAACAGCCCTATTTTGGCTAAAAACACCCCGCTGTGCGGTACATATAAATAAACCGCATAGGCCGCTCGTAAGGTGTTAATTGTCATTGCAAAACTTAGCTTTACAGAGAATTGGAACCTGGAAAATGCCACCGGGGAATCGTTGGCCACCAACTTTACCCTGGGAATGCAAACCTGCTCGCCATCGTAAGTGCCACCCAGAACCCTACCAACAATGATGGTCTTCATCAGGTTGTCAACGATAATTCGTGTACCGTTACAGAGTCTGGGTGGGGATAGATTCCGTATTACCATTACCACGGCACCCACTTTCAGCTTGAGTTGGTGTTCTGGTAACGAAGAAGGGTTTATTTCATTGAGCATGGAAACCCGATACTCCACATTGTCTTCCGAATTCAGTTTGTCTTCACTCAGATGAATCTTCTCCTCCTCTGGCAGCATATCTAAGATCATAATGTTGATTTCGGAAACGTCAACGTTGAGAGGCGATATGATGGTACGACCGGCAAAATAGCGATGATCCCCAATGTGATCGGCGATATCAGGGTAAACACTCTCGATGAACTTTGTCTGGGTGTGATAGAGAACGCCAAAGTTTTTGGGGATAACGAAATGTGGAGAGCTGCTCTGACCTATCTGTAGTAGCCGGCTGGCAAAGGTCGTGTTTTTCCAGTATGCCCATCCTGTGATAAATTTGCCCCTTGATCTTGTAACACAGTGCGGATTCTGACATATTCTCGAGCTTTCCTGATGTGGCAAAAGACGTGAAGCAGAAGGTTAAAGAAATGGTGTTGTCAATTATTTGTCCACGACATCTTTCACCCACAAAAATTTAGGAGAGAAGAACTACCTGGCCGGGCTGCTCCACCCAGAGAGAGACTACCTGGTCGGGCTACTCCACCCAGAGAGAGCGACTATCTGGCCGGGTTGCTCTACCCAGAGAGAGACTACCTGGTCGGGCTGCTCCACCTAGAGAGAGCGACTATACCTGGTCGGGCTTCTCCACCCAGAGAGAGCGACTACCTGGTCGGGCTGCTCCATCCAGAGAGAGCGACTATCTGGTCGGGCTGCTCCATCCAGAGAGAGAGCGACTACCTGGCCGGGTTGCTCTACCCCGAGAGAGACTACCTGGTCGGGCTGCTCCACCTAGAGAGAGCAACTACCTGGTCGGGCTGCTCGACCTAGAGAGAGCGACTACCTGGTCGGGCTGCTCCACCCAAAGAGAGCGACTACCTGGCTGGGTTGCTGCGGCGTCGCCGCTGTACGGGTCCCCTGTCGTGATTTTCACACACAAAGCTTTAGGCGATCTTCTGCTGTCCAACGTGATTTGATGGAACTTGAGTTGGTGGTGAACCTTTTTTCAGGAGGGTCTAAATTTTTATGGGTGAAAGATGTCGTGGAAAAATTACAAGCCATTTTTTTCTCTCGAGAAAGCTACTTAAAATAATATGAGGGCGGTGTACAAATAAAAAAACTGTTTAGAATTTATATTTTATTATTATTATATCCTTTTTGGGGGTTATATATTGGTTGTTTGCTATGTAGTCACCTATATCTCCCACTTTCTTAACTTTAGGATCGAGTTACCTAAATCTTACTAAAAAGTTCAGGTTAGTAAGGCACGTAAGGCACTATATGAATAGTCTATTCTCTTACTAAAGTAATTCAGGTTAGTAAGGCATTATATGGATAGTAGGGTGGCCCTTATTTTCGAAAGTAAGAAAACCTAACCTCTCACCCCCTGGCTTTGTTCCATTCCTAATGAGACATATTGTGATCAAATTTCGTGACAATTGGAGCATATTTATTGGTAGTCCAGCAAAGTCTGTTTGGCTGTTTTTGTGCTGGTTGGCGGAACTTACCTGGCACGCACCAAAACCCAGACACAGCAACAAGACTCCTTCAAGACTATCTCGACACATTGCATGAATGGTGCACTACATACAGACTCAATTTAGCCCCAGCTAAATCCACTGCAACCCTCCTCACAAGCTGGACAGGAGATCACGATTATGCCCCGGGACTCAACATAATCAACACACCCCTAACACACACACACACACACAAAATCCTAGGAGTAACATAGGACACCCAAATGACATTCAAACAGCACACCACAAACACGAAAAAGAAACTGACACCCAGACTTAACGCCCTCAGATCACTTGCCCACACGAAATTTGGACACAACAAAGAAACCACCACCACAGTCTACAAACAATACATAAGATCAGTTATGGAATATGCAAGCCCGGCCTGGGCTTCTAACCTAGCTGAAACACATCATAAGACCTTACAGACTATTCAAAATAAAGCCCTGAAAATCATCACAGGATGCACAGCTACTACACCCACAGATCACCTACATCAAGAAACCAAAGTCCTCAAAGTCAAAGATCATCTAGACATGAGAGGCACTCAATTCCTGGCAGCAGCCTCCACGAATCAACACCACCCACTACACTACATGGCAACACACCCACAGACACCAAGAAATATCAAAACAACACCCAGCACACGCTATCACACACAAATACTGTCTTCTCTCCCTCCCTGCCCACCCCAAACCAACTTCCGGAAGCACATCCATACTCATATCACTCGCCGTTCCATCCACTCACTCATAGACAACACGCAGCTGCAAGCACGACCTCCCGAAATCCATCCTTCTGAATCCTCCCTTCCTCGCGAGGACAGAGTCCACCTGGCCAGGGTGAGATGCGGACACCATCCAGCTCTTCTGAGCTATCAGAAGAGACTGGATGAATCCGTCGTCGACACCTGCCCAGGCTGTAACACAGCACCCCATACCATTAAACACATCATAGAAGTCTGCATTTCACGCAACCACTTACGCCAACAACACAATTTACACTCTTTGAGAGCTCTGTGGGAAAGCCCGACCATGGCCATGACCCCCATATGGGTCGGAAAGGCCAGGATCCCCGTTAGGGGGGAGCAACACATCATCAAAAAGCTGGAAGGTCAATTCCAAACCTGGAAAGACCTAAAACGCTGGTGGGATCGAAGGACACCAGGGCAGGTGAAGAAGGAGGAAGCTTTCCGGGACTCAATGGACGACCTCTTTGATATCGCTCACGCGGACACCCTGTCTCTCATTGTCCTACAAGAGGACAAGGATTTTTTCCTTGCTCAGCGAGAGAAGGGCCGTAGAGCCTTCATGGGGTCCGCGGACAATTCCCTGGCCTCCAAAGAACAGAGAGCTGCGGAGAAGAAAGAGGCTGAGGAAAGGCGTCGGGAGAAGGCCCGTGAAGAAATGAAGGCATCCACCTCAGCGGCCGTCTTTGCTTCTTCAAGCAGCAGTGCTGAAGGAGAGGACAGCAGCCGTGCTCAGGAGGCAAAATCCTGCTCTCCACCCAAGCAGCCACGAAGAGCTACAAAAAACATAGTTTCACCATCTCTCGCAGCTGCACTGGATTGTACTCAGCTTTCCGACCGAAAAGCCACCATCGTGCTGACAGAAGCTGAAAAAAGCCTCGGCCATGACACTATGGACCTGGCCATCAACCGCACAACCATTGCCCGGTCTCGACGTCAAGCCAGGAGACGTTTCGCGGAAAACCTCAAAAAGGACTTCCAAGCGGATGTGGTCCCTTCACTGTCCATTGGGATGGAAAACTCCTTCAAGCCCTGACAACCAAGGAGCATGTGGATCGTCTGCTTATCTTGATATCTGGAGTAGGAGTCAGCCAGCTCCTCGGCGTCTCTAAACTCCCTTCGGGGACCGGTGAAGCGCAAGCTCAAGCTCTTTTCCATGCTTTGGAGGAGTGGGGAGTGACCGAGAAAGTGGTCGCCATGTCTTTTGACACGGCCGCTGCAAACACGGGACATCGGACCGGCGCATGCGTCCTTCTGGAACAGAAGATCGGAAGGGATCTTCTTTACTTGGCCTGCCGCCACCATGTCATGGAAGTCATCTTGGCTGCTGCTTTCGGAGCTGTGATGGGAGGAGGGACTTCCGGGCCCGAAAGGCGCTCCTATTCAAGAGGTTTCAAAGCCAGTGGGATTTAATCGACAAGGAAGCATTTCAACCTGGGACTACGGATGATGCGGTGAACGCGGCGATAACTCCAACTCATCGAGGTCCTCGGGCATATACCTCCTCGTGGAGTTCGATTCCGAGCTCCTGGTCCCATGCACCATGCACGATGGATGAGCAAGATCATTTACGCTTTCAAGGTTTGGATGTTCAAGAACCAATTCCGACTGACAAACCGTGAGGAGAAGGCTTTGAGGGATCTCTGCATCTTCGGAGCTCTTCTCTACGTCGAGGCATGGATCACCTCTCCTTCTTCAAGTTTCTAGGAGGGACATGCACCTCATCAAGGCTCTCGTCGATTTCCCTAACCAAGAGATCAGCAAGGCTACATCAGAGAAGATTAAAAGGCACCTCTGGTACCTTGGAGAAGAAACTACAGTCCTGGCCCTTTTTGATGATGCCGTATCCGTTCGAACGAAGAAGGATATGGTCAAGGCAATTTCGGGAGAAATGGCAGAGAGAGACTATACCCGGTCGGGTTGCTCCACCTAGAGAGAGCGACTACCTGGTCGGGCTGCTCCACCTAGAGAGACCTAAAATTAATGGGAGTATCTGGTACTGTGGTGCTTCGTATAATTCGTCGTATAACTAGGTCATGCTTCGTATAATGTAAATCGGAAAATAAAATGGAATTTTTCATGTTTTTCTTTTATTTGCCCTAGTTTTTTACAATTGTATTGACAAATTTTGTGTTTGTACAAATAAAAACTGTTTAGAATCAGTGCAATACCACCAAGTGTAACTACACTTTTGTATATTGCTCTGCTTCGTTCCCCTTCTACACCCTATATATCGGTGTCAACTTTACATTGGTAGTTACTTAGAAATATCACATATTTAATTTAGTCTGCCATACAATAATCGTTTTCTCTAACAACGCAATATAGAAAACGTCATTGCCGGAGTCTGGGCTACATATATAAGCACTATGGACCACCCTGCAACGTCTAGAGCTCCGCTTCTCCTGTGTGCTCCGCCCTTCTGCCTTGTGTTTTTTTATAAATAAAAACTGTCTAGAATTTATATTTTATTATATCCCTTTTGGGGGATATATATTGGTTGTTTGCTATCTAGTCACCTACAGTATATCCTCCACTTTCTTAACTTTAGGATCGAGTGACCTAAATCTTACTAAAAAATTCAGGTTAGTAAGGCACATAAGGCACTATATGAATAGCCTATTCTCTTACTAAGAAATTCAGGTTAGTAAGGCACTCTTATAATTACCTCTCCATAATTAGTTTTCTGCCCACAGCTAACTCAAAGACAACTGCAGAGGTACTCTTAAAAGGTAATTTTAATGTATCTGTGACACAAATACACCATTTGATAGCTTTAGTGTCAATCTGGAAAAAACCTGGCCTGCTTTAGGTCTATAGGACATTGTGAATAGAGACTTCTTAGGGAACGTTATCTTGCAACAGGCCTGTCCGAGATACTAATGTTAGGGAACATTGTGATGACTAGTACATATTTCAGTTATCTGAAGATATAGCAGCTTGAGATTGTATGTAGTTTCTACAAAGGGCATTTTGCAATGGTTAACCTAAAAATATGTTTGGAATAATCATTAGAAAGTGGGGTTCTTGGTGGGGTGAGGTTAGGTTAGGTTCAAACACGTCACAGGAAGATAATTTTTGTTTGGCTGTGTCAGTGTTCACCAACATAATTATACTTAGGTTAACTAAATTGAATAGGTTACTAATAAATGATATCACACAAATATTCTCACAAAAGTATTGGCCAAAAATCAAAACTAGCCAAGTATTTGAGTTCAATATGAGAAAATACCCTTGTATACCCAAAATAGTTATATTTAACTGAGAAATACAGTTGTGAAGGGTTAAAACATGATTTCCCAAACAGGCCAGTTCCCTACGAATATTAAAATATTCCATTAGATGTCCATTTCCAGACATAGTGCTTTTACGACTATGCAGTTGAAAAGAACTCTGAAAGTAGCTTATACCATGTTATTTTCGTGAAGCTAAGAGTATAAACAGTACCGGAATAAAGCCAGCAAAAATCACCCATGACAAATGTGCTGTCCCGGTTCCGGACTGGATAAGTCTATTATAACTAGATACAAGTTACGGACAGAACCCCGCTCATTGTTGCCTATGGCGTCTGAAAAAAAGTGAGCGGGCATGATTGCATGGAAGCTTTAGATATATTATGGAATTTTATTACAGAAATGAATTTTGCAGTTCATTTTACCCCTTGTATCAGATTTGCAGGTTCGAACACTATCAGAAAATTGAGTTATATGGGATTGTTAATTTTCTTCCCTATGCAGTGGTGACTTTCAGTGGCCGCTCAGTTTGTGTTGAATCACTATTTGTGCCATAAAAACACATTTATAATGAAACTGCTTCAAGGACACTTGAGGGAAATGTAGTATATGGATCGACACACAACATATCCTATAATCAAGTTAAAAAGACCAATTTGAAGATGTTTTATGACCTCCCCATTATTAGGTGACTTGAGGCAATATCTGGGGGGGCAGACGGTCTTGTTGACCTAGTATACCCTTCATACATCCCGAGCTCCCCGGGTCCCTGTTTACGCTAGAGATGATTGCTAGCGCAGCTGATAGAGCCAGGGTGTCCACATATTCACCCCTGTTTTTGGTGTCGTACGACATCGGGAAGTGGGTTAAAAAATGGACGCAAGTTGGGATCAATAAGCAATCTGGCACTACAATGTTCCCTAAGAATTTTCAAACCCCCATATGAACCCCTAGGAGGTGTTGAAACAGGAAATGGAGTTGTTCGGACCACCTGAGTAGGCAAAGATCTATACCCATGCAAAAGCTGAACAATCCAGCTCAATTATTTGCCTAAGACGAATTGTCCTGTCTTGTAGAAGGGTGACCGCTCTCAACCCTCCAACTATCGTCCAATTGCTCTCATCTCTTGTCTTTCTAAAGTTTTTGAAACTACTCTTGCTTCCAAATTTCTTAAGCATTTCTCTTCTCATAATCTGCTCTCAGATCGCCAGTATGGTTTCCTTAAGGGTTGCTCTACTGGTGATCTTCTTTCATATCTTACTAACTCTTAGTCATCCTCCTTTCGGGACTTCGGTGAAACTTTTTCTATTGCACTAGACATATCGAAAGCCTTCGATAGAGTCTGGCACAAATCTTTAATTTCTAAACTACCCTCCTTCGGTTTCTATCCCTCCATCTGTGCCTTTGTCTCTAATTTCCTTTCCAGCCGTTCCATAGCCGCGGTTGTGGGCGGCCATCGTTCACTTCCTCACCCTATAAACTCCGGTGTTCCTCAGGGCTCTGTCCTATCTCCTATTCTCTTTCTATTTTTATAAATGATCTCAACTGTACCTCAATTCCCATCCATTCATAAGCAGACGACTCAACCTTACACTACTCCATCAGTTTTTCAGAACGCCCCAGCCAGCAATCCCTCAACGACAAACGTAATGAAGCCATAGAACTCTTAAATTCTGATCTAAATACTATCTCCAATTGGGGCAGAGAAAACCTTGTTACCTTTAACCTCTGAAGTGCGCATGGGGGTAATTGGAAACGTCCCCCTGTGCTAACGTATTTGAGGTGTTTCCGTCACTAAAATATTAATTGTGCCATTAATAGCATTAATACTTATCCATATGCGCCTATTATGGGTTGATTATAAAGGTATTAACCTGAAACAACAATAAAACGAGTGAAAACAGCGTTTGGATGGTCAAAATCGGAGATATAGCCCGCGAGTTGTATAATGTATGGGTGAGGCAATCTGCTTTCCCGCCAATTTCCCCCAAGGCCACTGAGACACAGTCGATCGATACTCTCTCTCTCTCTCTTGCACTCGCTTGCTATCAGTGATGACCACACCCTCCAATCGGATTTCTAATGTTAGCACGAAAATATACCTCAGAATAAGGGAATAACAGGGAAAATAGGTGATAACTGAAGGAGAGGAGGAAAGTGGGGAAGGAGGGGAGGTAGAGGACTGAGATTTTGCATGGCCCAGGGGCCAAAAAAAAAAAAATAAAATAAAAAAAAAAAATATAAATTTTTTTTTTTTTCGATGTCAAAAGTTGATTTTTTTTTTTCTCTGACTCTTAAGAGTCTCCCCGCAGTGCGCCGGGGAACTCTTAAGAGTCTCCCCGCAGCTCCCGGGTTAATGCTTCCAAAACCCAATGTCTCCATCTATCTACCCGTAAGGAACTCCCAGCGGACTATCCCTTATTCTTCAACAATACAAAAATCAATCCTTCATCTTCTCTCAATATTCTTGGTGTCTCTTTTTCTTCTGCTCTCAGTTGGAAGGACCATATTACCAGTCTTGCTAAGGCAGCCTCCCAGAAGCTGGGTGTGCTCAACCGCCTTAGGGGGTTCTTTTCCCCTGCACAGCTTCTTGCTCTGTACAGGGGCATAGTGCGTCCTTGTATTGAGTATTGTTCACATCTGTGGGGAGGTTCCTCTCACACCGCTCTCCTAGACAAAGTTGAAAGGAAGGCCTTTCGTATCATTAACTCCCCTCCACTCACCAACTCTCTGCAATCTCTCTCTCTCCACCGCAATGTTGCATCTCTCTCGCTATTCTATCGCTACTATAATAATCAGTGTTCCTCATAGCTTTCCCAGTGTATACCACCTCCTTTACATAGGGCACGTGGTACCCATCTTGCAACTCAAGCCCACCCCTACTCTGTGCAACTCTCCAACCCGAGAGTGAAACGTTACTCTCAAACTTTCTTCTACTCAACAGCTGAGCTCTGGAACTCTCTCCCAGAATCAGTCTTTCCCTCTTCCTATGACTTAAATTGATTCAAACTCCGTGTGTCCAGGCATTTTGGCTCGAACGTCCCTTGATTTTGGCCCTGTCACTCTTTCAAATATGGGGGAGGCACTTGATATAGGCAGTTCTGCCTTTTGCCTCCCTCAATCACATAGTAAAAAAATATATATCTTGCTTCCCATACGTTCCACATGGCCGAACCATCTCAAGGTGTTCCTTTTCACACTTTCCATCACATCTACATCCACACCACACCGCTCTCGTACTTCCTCATTCGTCTGTCTATCCCTCCATGTAACTCTGCACGCACTTCTCAAGTAACTCATTTCCACACCTCTCACTCTTGGTTTGTGTCTCTCCAGCGACGTCCATGCTTCGCTCCCTGAAGTCATTGTCGGGATTACCACACTGTCATGCACAGACTTTTTTACTTCCATGCTGATCACCCTATTTCTTGTTACTGCTTTCAGCATTCCTACAAAACTCTTCCCCTGTTGCAACCTCATAAATATAACAAATTAAATTCACTTCTGTTTAAGTGCATTGTTCTATCCTTGTATCCTTCTCTATTCCCCATTGTTTATCTCTTGTCCAGCTTCACGTAGTGGTAAGGACGCAGCTCTCTCGAGAAAGTCACACATTCCGATAAGCCCCAGATTAGCAAGGAAATCTTTACCTTATCACGGTCGACTCTTCCCCCAACTTCTGACCATAGATTATTGACACAGGTGTACGGTGTAACCACTTGTAGGAGCTATTCACCACATCTTCCCATGAATGTATATCTTGTCTATACAGTATCTATATATATTGAATAACCCTTTTATATATGTTGATTTCATTGTGTATGTTTTCAGGTTTTCGTAAATCGGACTTGGGCTTATTCGCCCGAAAGTATATAACCTTCTTTTATGTATTATGGGTATATCATTAAGCAGACGTGAAATGTATTGTACTGTGTACTAACGGAGTTCGATTGACGTGTTTGATAGTGATATGGACTTGATAGAATCACAGCATCACTGTGATTGTGCATTGAAGAGTGTAACGTGACAGTGATGCGTAATGGGTATTGTTGTAAGAATTAAGAGAGAATCTGAACATGCAGCATCAGTGCTGAATAACTGCAATGCGGATTGCATTTGTGCGTATATATATTTAAACGCGATAAAAAGGCTTTGAAAACTCTAATTATATGACACCAAACTTATATACTGAATTGTGAGCCCTGTAGTAGTGTTAGCGAAGTGAATAAAATCCCTTGAACTGACTTTTGTTATGAGTATTCCTTTTGTGTGTATTGATTGTGTGTACCTGTACTTGCGTTGTGGAGAACCCCGGATATTGTACACTCACTTATTAAAATTCGTGGACCCCTTATGTTTTTCTGTATGCAATTTCATCAATCTGGATTGATTTTTGGATAAAACTTGCTTTTCAATAAATAGTATATATAGTTTTGTAATTGACATATAGAAAATTATATTCATAATTTCGTTTCCACAGATATACTTCCATAAATAGATACAGATGAGGTCCTAGGTTGTTTATGAGTGACTGTACCTCCTGCAAAGGTAGGCACAACAATGTGTAGGTTCTTCCGGAAGTTATCAGAGTTATAAGGGTGGCAAACCATTTTAGTGATAAAGTGTCTTCTTAATAATCTGATGTGCAAAGAGCAGAACATGATACTGATTTATCTCACAATTTAATATTTTGTTCTGCGAAGCTGTTAATACAGTACAGTATGTACAATTTTAAAAAAGTATATTTTTTATCTTCTTCAGTATGTCATTGGATTTTTTATATTATTGATATCTAAATTAATCAAGGATTATATGCTTAAATTGAAAATTCTGTCACTTCCACGTTTTTCTCTGAACAGGACTGTCGAACTTGTGAAACAGCTAATTTTTTATGGAGACTGTTTATTGACTGCCATATATATAGGAGCTTTTTGAGTAAATCAATATATCTCTATTATTTCATAAATATTTATAGTTATGCAATTTCAAGTAATTTTAATAATTGTGTTGATATAGAGAGATATCCGAATCCAGTGATATAAACTGTGTCACTAATATGACTATATAACTATTAACGGTGATACCATAAAGTGAACACCGACGACATAAGAATTAATAAGAAAATCGACTAAGCAAGAATGGAGCCTGACTGCTGAGAAGTATTCATTCTCTGACCTAAGACCCAATCAAAATCTGATTTCCCAACTTACCAAGACTGTAGTGACTTACCCTAGTGTCGGGAAGCAACTGCACGTGTTAAAAAATTTAACAGTTTATGCACGGCTTGTAATGGGTAAGGGGTAAGGTGGTTGAGATGTTAGCCAAGACTCAATCAGCCTGCAAACATCGCTAATGTGTTGTTTTTAAAATTATTTATCTTGTTTGTGTTCACTTTATGCGTTACTAATATCTTATATATGATACATTTTTAGGTTTTTGGGTTCAGATATCACTTGATATTATCGCTTACGCCCAGTAAGTCAATCCTTAACCCAGGGACTGCTGCCAGACTCTTAAGAGACACTACTGGGCGAATGCAGCCAGACTATTAAGATCCAAGGCCTAAAAAAAAGGTTTTAAACACCCCAGTGGCACTCAAAACAAACCAATTTGTGATTAGGTGAGATAATTCCCCTCCATTACTTGCTACCACTCCTACACATATGTTCCAACCCACTTCTTCCCCTCCTCCCTCCCCCCTTTTCCCCCCTCCTCAATTATCCGGTATTTTCCCTATTATTCCCGATATTTATCGAGTATTTTCATGCAAGGACGGGTGGGAGAGAGGGGGAGGATGGAGGAGTGTATCTCCGACCCTCTAAGCCAGTCTGAGAGCTCCCCTTGTCTCTCAGTACCATGCTAGACACAAAAGAGGGAGGGTGTTTCTCTCTCGCCGGTCAAGGTCAGATTACGACCGTGGTTCTACAATATATAATTTTCACCAGCCAATTGCTGTTACCACTTGTTTTATTGCTTTCCAATGTTCATATGTTTATATTAAAAGTAAATTAGGCACATATTAATTATATATATGGTAAATTGACGATTTTTTTAAGAAATGTACCAAATACCTTCGCATGGCGGGCACTTTCAAATACTATAGCTGCGCAGCTGATGAGTTAATCCATTGAAATCCATATCTTAATTTTCAAAAGGTTGTCCTTTTGTATAAATCGTGTGCTGGTGTCTGGTTCGAGCAGCCCATGATCTCCCTCACTTTGAGCAAAAACGTCCCATTATTTCCATATCAGGTTATATATAGAGGGAGGAGGTCTGGTTGGAGGTGAGTTGTTTCAGAATTTCCGGCAGAATAACTTGCCCGTCTTCCACTATTGTCAATGGTTTAACCAGAGTAATTTGCCTTAGTATTCTTCCCTTGTGATAGTTCACTGAGTATCTTCAAATTTTGCAGCCACAATCTTCCTTTGTCCAGCCATGCAAGATGTTTAACTTTTTGAATATTTCAATTTGCCAGTACCCCGATGGGGAGAACCCCTATTATCCAGCACAGGACTGGCCTTTTATACAAATTTACTAGAAAGTTCTTTATTCCAATTCAGCCAACCTCCAACACGGGGCAACAATGTCCTTGATCTCATCTTTGCACCTAAAGGTGACTTACTTAACCAAGTAAAAGTTAGTGATGAGTTTAATACAAGTAATCATTGTTCGATCACTTTCAAATTCCTCAATAATATATGAAACGGAAGTTATAAACAGGTAACAATTTCATAAAGGCAAATTTTCATTAATTCTGAAGTATTTTTCATTGCAATGATTGGAGCTCAATAACCCCTACTGTACCAGAGGGTATTATTATAAATGTACCCTCCAGTACCTTTGTCGATCTCTCCAAGGCATTTTATCGAGTGGATCATTTTATAATGGGATGCAAATTATTCGATAAGGATGTCCCCGTTGATTTAATATTTTTAGTTATGCATTACCTCTGGAACCAATATGCTAATGTGGTGTGGAAGGGACATCGTGGTCGTCTCTGTCATGTGGAGAGAGGCGTGAGACAGGGAGGTGTTCTTTCGCCCTTTCTTTTTAATTTATACATAGACGATATTATTATCAGTAATATAACAGATATGCAAGAGGGATGCACTCTGTGTATAACAAGATTGCATAGCATGGCATACGCCGATGACATAGTATTATTAGCACATTCTAAAACTACATGGCAAGAATTTACAGTAAACTGCTGCTGCAACTAAATGAACATAAATTACAGAGTAACAAAAACTAGACAAAATGCATGATAATTAGCAAGAATATAAAGCCTGTATGGACTTGGAGAAGGCCTATGACAGAGTGGATAGAGAAAGTGTGTGGAAAGTACTTAGCATATAAGGAGTAGATGGCAAGTTGCTGAAAGCAGCGAAGAGTATGTATGAGGGTGCCAAGGTGGCAGTAAGTGTGGAGAGTGAGCAGAGCGAGTTCTTTGACCTGAATGTTGGTTTGAAACAGGGGTGTGTCATGTCCCTGTGGTTGTTTACTGTATATATGGATGGAGTCATGAAAGAAATACTATCAAGAGCAGTGGATGTTGGTGTATCGCTGAAAAGGGAGGGAAATGAGTGGAAGCTGCCTATACTGCTGTTTGCGGATGATACAGTTCTGATGAGCGATAATGAATGGGAGCTGCAGGGTTTGGTAAATGAGTTTGGAACAGTGTGCGAAAAACGGAATTTGAAGGTAAATGAGGGGAAGAGCAAGGTTATGGTCTTCGAAAGGGGTGAAGTCACAGAGTGTGAGGTGAAGTTGAACGGTCAGGCTATGGAGATCGTCAACTCTTTTAAGTATCTGGGCAGTGTGTTGAGTAAAGATGGGACTATGGATGAAGAAGTGCGGGAGAGGGTTCAACAGGGGAAGAGGGTTGTAGGAACGCTGAAAGCAGTAACAAGAAATAGGGTGGTCAGTATGGAAGTGAAAAAGTCCTTGCATGACAGTGTGGTAATCCCGACACTGACTTACGGAAGCGAAGCATGGACGTTGGTTGAGAGACTCAGACCAAGAGTGAGAGCAGTGGAAATGAATTACTTAAGAAGTGCGTGCGGAGTTACATGGAGGGATAGACAGACTAATGAAGAAGTAAGAAGGAGGTGTGGTGTGGAGGTAGATGTGCTGGAAAGTGTGAAAAGGAACAACTTGAGATGGTTCGGCCATATGGAACGTATGGAAAGCGAGAGAATGACTAAGAGGGTGAACGAGAGCCAGGTGGAAGGACAGAGAGGGAGAGGTAGAACGAAGGAGAGGTGGAAGGATGGAGTGAGGAAGTATATGAACGAAGGCGGTGCTGGTTGGGGGGAGGGGCGTCGACTGACTGGGGACAGAGGTGCATGGGGCGGTTCGTTCGTGGCCACCCCTTCGGGGATCACGGCGTCAGGCAATAGATAGATAAATAGATAAAGCCAAACACTGATAATATTGTTCTAGGTAATGACAATCTTCAGGTTGTAACTTCCTACAAATATTTAGGGCACATCATAACCTCAAATCTGCATGACAGAGATGATGTTGATCTTAGATTGAAATCATGTTATGCTTCTTTTATCTCTATATCACAGGATTTTAAGGGCATTGATTTTAAAACTTGTATATATCTTTTTAAGTCATACTGCACTCCAGAATATGGATTAAGTTTGTGGCACCATAATGTTTTAACATCACACATTCTTAAAACTTTTAACGTAGCCATGAATAATGCACTAAAACGCATATTGACCGTTCCAACATACGCAAGTAGTCATGAGGTGGCGGAGGTATGCGATCAGCTATTGCTGAGACATCACCTGGCTTTGATACATTCAAAATATTACCACAGGCTGCTTCGATCTAACATCCCTATTATAAAATGTAATGTACAGTTGGGGAACTAAAAAACGAGGCAGAGGTTTATGGTGGTACCTGGCAACATGTGTTAGTAAACAGTGTAGTAAAAACAATCTTTAAGAATGAACTAGAGGTGTTGCCTGCCTTATGTAAGGAGAAAGTTGATTGGTTGATTGGTTGGAAAGTTGTCAGTTGTCTTTTTGTGAACAGTGTCTATAGTTCTTATTTTTGTAACAATACATACCAAATGTTCCTTCTTATTACAATAATACATTGTGATACAGTTGATACAAATACAAATATTATTTAACACCTATGAATAACTTGATGTAATTAACCCCTTCAGACTCATATGACGCAGAGGTTGCCAGATTAACAATAAGAAATAGAGTTCTCTCACTCTTTTAATTACCTCTCCAAAATGAGTTTTCTGCCCACAGCTAACTCAAAGACAACTGCAGAGGTTGAAGTAACTAAACTAAAGGTTTCTAAATACCCTGATGGTAACAAAGGTTTTAAAGTATCCCTAATAGGCTCAAAATCGCGTCATATGTCGGAGAGGGTTAAAGGACACGAGCTATGTGGGTAGCACGGCTTCTACAGGGTGAGGGAAGATCATAGCAACTGCACGGAAATGGTAGATATACTATTTCAGACATTGCATATATTACTTTATTATATTATATTTACAGTTAATAAAATGCCGATTTATTCTGATAGTGTAAAAAGTAGATTGTGTGTTAAATGTAGAACATGACAACCTTTTGGAGAATTCATAAATGATCGGTTTGCGTAACTGTAGAATGCGTCCGAAACACACTGAAGTTACCCCCCCCCCCCTCTCTCTCTCTCTCACACACACAAACAACCAACACACAGGCTCCTCTTCACTTGCACAATGTGACTTGTTTTCATAAGCATATATAGTCTGCGAATTCAAGATGCAAGGAATTTGGGTGTAGGACTAATATTGTTAAACAAGAAACCTTGCATGCAATCACATTCTTGGTGTCTCAGGCCCAATCACCCAAGCCCTTCCAAACCCTCTTTCATTTTCCCTTCGACCCTCACGTCGTCCACCCCCTCACCCACTAGCTACAGAATATTATAATAATAATATATCTGCGGCTAGCGACGGAGACAACCGAGTTTCCAATCCTTTTGTTTAGCAGGCCTCTGATTAGCGATTACGCATTTAGATCTACAGAGCTCTAATAGGCATGTCAACTCTTTTGTTATTTCAAGTTGATCACGTTATAAAGTCTTTAATTCATACACACTCTTTCTTACCACTAGTCTTTTAACAAGCACACTCACATTCATCAGGTCACCCTCTCTCTCTCTCTCGCTCTCACTCTACATTTCTCATATAGCAGTATGATAAAAATAAATATATAAATGTGATATCATGTGATTAAGCATCTTGAGAATAATAAATTAATCAGTGATAGGCAATATGGTTTTAGACGATGTCGATCAACTGCAGACATTCTTTGCCTTCTTACGCATCAAATCAACCAAGCTACAGACCAACATGGTGAAACACAAACAATAGCACTGGATATATCAAAGGCATTTGATAGAGTCTGGCATCAATCCTTATTGTCGAAGATGTCACACTACGGCCTTGCATCATTAGTTCCACTAATTTCTTCTTATCTTCATAACAGAAAAATATGTGTAATGGTAGATGGCCTGTATTCTCAATTTCACTCAGTAAATGCTGGTGTTCCCCAGGGATCAGTTTTGGCCCCAACTCTGTTCCTCATTCATATCAATGATCTCATATCTACCACTCATAATCTAATACATTCCTACGCAGATGACTCAACACTCCCCAGTTTCTTCACATTTACCAATTCTTTCACCCAACCCGATCTTATAAATTCAAAAATAAACACTGCAATTTCTCTGAACCAGGACCTTTCTAGAATTAATGAATGGGGACAAAAGAATCTAGTTTCCTTTAATGCACAGAAAACCAAGTACATTCAATTTTCTAACCGACAGAATCTCACTGACTCCCATATATTTTTTAATGATGTAAATATTCCCACTTCCCCTAGTATTGACATTCTCGGTGTAACATTAACTACTAACTTGAGCTGGACACATTATGTTAGAAGCATTGCTAAGAATGCCTCTAAAAAACTGGGACTCCTGTACAGAGTTCGAGAATTCTTCACTGACGAGCAGTTGGCCGTAATATATAAAAGTCATGTGCGTTCTCAGATGGATTACTGTTCACCTCTGTGGGGTGGAAGTGGAGTGGTTACATTGAGGCAGTTGGACAAAATTCAAAATAAAGCTATTAAATTAATCAATAACCCTGCAATCACACAGGACCTTCCTACATTATCCATACGAAGAAACGTTGCATCCCTTGCATTATTCTACAGATATTTTCACAGCAATTGTTCCGAGGAACTTGCTTCAATTGTGCCGCCTCTCCACATCTTTCCCCGTAGAACTAGGGCAGCTGAGAGCGCCCATGAATTTACACTTTCTCCCCCACAATGCATAACTTCTGCTTATCAGAATTCATTTATCCCCAGAGCTACTACTCTTTGGAATTCACTTCCCTCGAATTGCTTTCCACCTACTTACAATCTACAAATGTTTAAATCCAGTTGTTACAAACATTTTATGAATGGAGGATGACTTTAGGCACATGGACCTTTTTGTTTTATCTGTGTTTTTCCTTCCTCTATTCATTGTCTCTTAAAAAAAAAAAAAAATCCTCAATAATTATGGATTTGCCACCCTCCACAATGTGCCCGTAAGCTTAGTCATGGTTGTGGTATGGAGTCTAGACTGATAACCATGATGACCGATAATAGTAAGGGTAACACTTGAGACACTGTTTATTAACCCTTAACTGGCGGCGCCCGGCTATAGCCGGGCAAGAGAACCAAGGACTATAAGGCGGGGCCCGGCTATAGTCGCATGCAATTTTGAGCACGTAATGTGCTCTGAGAGAGAGCGGAGCGGTGGGAGGAGCGTAGGTTACCTCATGACCGCTCGCCACGGTGGCCGTGGAGCTACTGAGATGTACTCCGCCCTACTCCACCCTCCCTCACTCCTTTCACACGTAATAATGTAAGGAAATTACCGTATTTTACCGATTTTGCCCTTCGGTTGCACGATCGTTGCAAGACAACCAGTGATCGTAGAAGGATGGTTCTGGTGTCATTGGAAAGCTCATCTAATGCCCTTTCAGGGATACATACTTGTATTACGCTTTGGCTCTTGTTTATGCATGAAAATGAGCACGGAAACAAGCTCGTTTACGGTAAAACCCCCCGCTGGGCGGCACAGTCAAATGTACTCCACCACCCGCTCTTTGAGTGTTAACCCCTTCAATTAAGTGACTCCTTATATTTATTATATTTTTCCGTTACATCCATAGTGTCTGATTCACTTTTAGCACGGGTTTCTTCAAGTCGCAAGATTAATAACAGTGAGTCAGTTTGTTAACCCTTTCATTCCGCACGGATCTTTCAAATCAATATATAGAATCATATTGAGATAGTAAGAATATAATGAAACAGGTGTTATATGTCTGAATGGATTCAAACAAATAACTAAAATTACTTCCATAACATCCCACATTTAATATTGTGATTCAAAATAGTATGCACTATATTCTATATACAGTACAGTACTGTATATACAGCAAGTTGCATTACGTTGTGTCAGGTTGTACAGAATATCTTATGCTCTTACTGATTGACCAAACACAAATATATTATTTTCATAATTCCACTAGTAATTTATTTTTATATTAGTTAACTACGAACGAACACAAATTGAATGTTTACTTATATAGCCTAATAATCGAACTTGAGCCAATGTTTCGGGCCTAATTTCTACTGCTACGCCACTCCCTTTCAAAACCTAAGCATCCCTTATGATGCACTTAGGCCGAGGGCAATTGGGTAAAGGACTGTATTTAGTTCTACTAACAAGCAAGTTCCATGTCAGGTTAAATCCCAAACATATACTGTACAGTAGAGAGGACATACCTTTTTATACATAGCCTGTAGGCTTACGGCTTACTAAGCCGTTGCTTATAGTATGTCTGCACACAGTGTTCTGATTATATGCTTGTGAGAAAATAATAAATGACACACCTGTATGCAAATGCCCTCGGCCTAAGCTAATCATAAAAATCATTAGCTTTAAGGGAAGTTTATTTTCCGTATTTCCATAGCAAAAACATTGCTGCAAAGTCTCTGTATTTTTATTTCCTAATCAAACTAGGAATGGTTCACCAAGTCACAGCATCATAATTATACCGTACACACATTAGGTTCTCATTCGATATATACGATATATACGTTACTTACTCAACATATAAGCCTGCGTGTATTAGGGGTAGCGAGCACGTGGGAGGACCCTGGATCGATCCCTGCTGTGTAAAAGGATTATGGTCACATCCATGGCCTCCTAACTCCTGTCTGCAATGGTGGACATCAGAGGTGCCGTATACTAATGTTGCATGTAAATGTTTGCACCTGATCAACATGACCGATGTGATTACACAAATATGCTTTGAGAGGTTAAGTAATTTCACAACAATGTTTTTTTAATGGCCGCAATGAGCCACTTTGCCACCTTCGTTTTATATTTCAACTACATGTGTTGAACAATATGTCCGCCTAGTGTGAGGACCTTTGTCGGGAAACATATTTTCCATTACCCACTTGCCACACCCATTTTGTAAAGCGTTCCATATCATCCTGAGCTGGAGATGGTAACGAGCTACTAACACCTTGGACACCTTAATGTGAACCTCTTATGGTAATATACCTTTAATAGTTTTGCCTCAAAAGGTGGCATACAACGTTCCGTAGGGCATACCTACAATATTAACATGTCAGTTTCAGCTCGGTATCTCAACTTCGTATAAGTGATGTATGGAAAAAAGTCAAATGTCTATGTTATGGTAAATGACAACTGGACAGCATAGGCCTATTTATTGATTTGGCAATACAATATATAATTTCAATATGGATACAACATGCATCACAATATTATAATGCACTGCTTAACTATTTGTAAACTCTCTCTCTCTCTCTCTCTCTCTCTCTCTCTCTGAAGAAGGCTATGTATCCAGTGTGCTCGGATCTCCAGGCATACCAACATAAATTAATTTATTGTATAGTTTTGTAATTCTTGTTTTTAGTATTTCCAAGTTCCCACATATTTATTATTAGCCCTTATGTTTAGGGCAAGTTAATCAGAAATCATTGTATTGGTATTATAACTGAAAAGTTAAGGTCATCATTGTTACCGAATCTTATTGGCAGCCCTGAAGAGCTATGTTTGTGCATTTTGCTGCAGTGGAGAAGCTGACGTTAAAGGGGTCTTTATAAAGAAACATTCAGATCTCAACCTAGTGTCATAGAGCAATAGAGGCTAAAATCGTCTCTAAATATGCAGTGGGGGAGGAGGGGGGTTGGGTGGGTCGATGTAAGTGAGTAGTTTGCCAGGGGAAACAGGAATGTCGACTTTATATTACCATCAATAGAGAGGAATATGGTATGAAATAAGATAACAGTTGCCAGTTGCTTTAAATTCTGTAAAATCAGTAAAATATAATTGATTTTATATCAACACATCCTTTATAGATATTAAATAGTTAGGGGTGGGGTGGAAATGTGAACGATTGGTGAGGATAAGGGAATACTAGAGCTCTAGAGCTAAAGAATTAGAAGATATGGAGAAAAGTTGGAGATGAAAGAAATAATATAGTGGGTTCTCCGCTGTTGTTATTATGTAACATAATCACTTGCTCCTGTGGTATTCAATGTATTGTTGGGGTGGCTGTGGTTGTGGACGTAGTCTGTGACCGGTGTGATGAGATCGGTCATGTTGATCAGGTCCTAACATTTGCATACAAAATAGGTCTAAGACACCTCTGATGTCCGCCATTGCAGACTAGGGTTGGGAGGCCATGGGTGTTGAAATATACTCTGTAATTGTATACAGAGAGGACTAATCCCAGGTCCTCCCGAGTTCGAATGACGCACGTTACATCTGTGGCACACTTAATATGCTGGACAAGTAACATACATTATACAGTATAGCGATGTATTATGATGTTGACACTTGGTGAACCATTCATTGTCCGATTCGTAAGAAATATAGCTACTTTACAGAAAGATGTTGTTATCAAATAAGTTGTCTGTCGGTCATGGGTCTTATTTGTTAATATGTAAATGGAATTCTGACGAAATTACATAATACAAAAAAACCCGAACCCGTCTGGCTTTAATAGACTGCTATAAAACCTGTATATATCCGTTTTTCTTTCGATCATAGAACACAAGCCGACGTTGTTATTTATGTATTGTATTGTGTTCTAGGTAATTTCCTTGGCAAATGATGATTTCTAATACACAATGGTTTCAGGTCACTATATTAAGGTGTTATTATTCAAAGCTTATGAATTATTAAACATTATTCATAAATTTGTGATGACTTAGTGCAAGGCTCAATGGCTTGGAAAGCCGACGGGTTAATAAAGTAACATTAGGTCTATGTGTTCTCTACAGTATATGCCTGCGATCCAACTTTGTCCGAAGTGTATATAAACCGACAGGTTGATAAAGGAACTTTGTGTTCTCTTGATGTTTGGGATCAAACCTGGACCAATGGGAGTGTTTACCCTGGGTTTTGTTTTATATTTGCTGCACCACCACCCTTCAAAACCTAAGCTGCTAAGCATCCCTTAACCCTTAATTAGCGGCTCACCACATAAGTCGTATTTAATAAAGCTGGACTATGTGGCGGCGCTCGACATAGGTCGAATGGCAATTTCAGCACGTAATGTTGCTGAGAGAGAGAGACAAGTGGTGGCAGGAGAGTAGCGAGCGTATGACTGCTCCAGACCACCGCGGCGAACATACTGACACGAATCCCAGCTCCCTCCTCCCTCTCTCACTCGCTATATAAGGAATTGTATCGGGAAAGTGGCTAATTACATGCTTTTTGCACTCGCGTTGCACGGTTATTGCAAGAAAACTAGCCATCATAAAAGGATCGTTATGGTGTCATTCGAAAGCTCTGTTTATGCCCTTTCAGGGATAGGTACTTGTTTTACGTTCTGGGTCTTATTTATGCATGAAAATGATCACGTAAACAGCCCTATTTTGGCTAAAAACACCCCGCTGGGCGGTACATATAAATAAACCGCATAGGCCGCTCGTAAGGTGTTAAAGCATATTTGTTTTAACTTAGGCCGAGGGTATTTGGGTACAGGTGTGTCATATAATTCGTCTCGCAAGCATATATTAAGAAATATGTGTGCAGATAGATTATACAAAACGGCTTAGTGAGCCGACAGGTTATTAATGCAAGTATGTGGTTTCTACAGTATATGCTTGGGATCAAACTTGAGGTGGAACCTGTTTGATATGAAAATTAAATAACACTCCTGTACCCAGATGTCTTAGGCCTGGGTGTTGGTTGTTTGTGTGTGTGTGTGTGTGTATGTGTGTGTGTGTGTGAGAGAGAGAGAGAGAGAGAGAGAGAGAGAGAGAGAGAGAGAGAGAGAGAGAGAGAGAGAGAGAGGGGGGGGGGGTATTAATTCCAGTCAGTTTCGGACGCATTCCACTGTTGCGCAAACCGATCCTTTATGAATTCTCCAAAAGGTTGTCATGTTTTACATTTAACACACAATCTACTTTTTACACTATCAGAATAAATCGGAATTTTATTAACTGTAAATATAATATTATACAAAATATATGCAATGTCTGAAATTGTATATCTACCATTTCCGTGCAGTTGCTATGATCTTCCCTCACCCTGTAGAAGCCGTGCTACCCACATAGCTCGTGTCCTTTAATTACATCAAGTTATTCATAGGTGTTAAATAATATTTGTATTCGTATCAACTGTATCACATAAATCTGCACAATGCATTATTGGAATAAGAAGGCGCATGTGGTATGTAATGTTACGAAAATAAGAGCTATAAACACTTTTCACAAAAAGACAATTGACACCTTGCCAACCAATCAACTTTCTCCTTACATAAGGCAGGCAACACCTCTAGTTCATTCATAAAGAATATTTTACTACACTGTTTACTAACACGTGTTGCCAGGTACCACCATAAACCTCTGCCTCGTTTTTTAGTTCCCCAACTGTACATTATTTGCAAAATAGATACCTAAACCGTAGTATTGTAAAATATTTCATGGATGCATTTACCGATATTACACACACTGAAATAGACATAGTTAAATCTCGGATCACATGGGTTCAAAGACATGAACCAAGACGTGAGCCTGTGTACAAGCTTAGTCAAGCCAGGTGATTTTATTTTAAGATTTTGTTTTTATTACAATTACCTTATATGCTCAAGTTTTGTTTTTATTACAATTACCTTATATGCTCAAGTTTTGTTTTTATTACAATTACCTTATATGCTCAAGTTTTGTTTTTATTACAATTACCTTATATGCTCAAGTTTTGTTTTTATTACAATTACCTTATATGCTCAAGTTTTGTTTTTATTACAATTACCTTATATGCTCAAGTTTTGTTTTTATTACAATCACCTTATATGCTCAAGTTTTGTTTTTATTACAATTACCTTATATGCTCAAGTTTTGTTTTTATTACAATTACCTTATATGCTCAAGTTTTGTTTTTATTACAATTACCTTATATGCTCAAGTTTTGTTTTTATTACAATTACCTTATATGCTCAAGTTTTGTTTTTATTACAATTACCTTATATGCTCAAGTTTTGTTTTTATTACAATTACCTTATATGCTCAAGTTTTGTTTTTATTACAATTACCTTATATGCTCAAGTTTTGTTTTTATTACAATTACCTTATATGCTCAAGTTTTGTTTTTATTACAATTACCTTATATGCTCAAGTTTTGTTTTTATTACAATTACCTTATATGCTCAAGTTTTGTTTTTATTACAATTACCTTATATGCTCAAGTTTTGTTTTTATTACAATTACCTTATATGCTCAAGTTTTGTTTTTATTACAATTACCTTATATGCTAAAGTTTTGTTTTATTACAATTACCTTATATGCTCAAGTTTTGTTTTATTACAATTACCTTATATGCTCAAGTTTTATTACAATTACCTTATATGCTCAAGTTTTTTACTTTCATTTTTATAAGATATTGATTTTTCAGGTTTTGTTTTATGTTTTTCGGAATCAACATTCTATATAAGTTTTCAACATTTCTTTTAAATACACTTTTATATGCACTAAATGCACTTTATTTTAATTTCTTAAATTTGTATTAGTTAACATAGTAAGGTAACTATAAAAAGTGTTTGTATTGTATTAATAATTACAGTTTTATAATTTTACTCTTTGCACAATATTTTATACATTTTTATGTAACACTGTTTTTAAAATTATCTTATCTCACTTAAACAGTAGGCTACCATAGTGCGGTTGGGAATATGAACATGATTATATTAATATCCAGTATTCGAGAATGGATAATAAGTCGTAGGCGTGTGCATAAACTTTTAACCGTCCTGGTGGTGTAATGGTTAAGGTGGCAAAAATATGTGTGTGATAACCCGGGTTCGAATCCCGGTGGATCATATATACTTTAATTAATTTCATTGGGGGTGTGGTGGTGAGATTAATAAAAATAATATTACTGTATTATATTACTGTATCTTAAAATTTCATATTTAAACAAAAATATTACTGTATTTCAAAACTCATATGTTACATATTTTTATCAGGCTATTTCTAAAAACTCCTATTTGACGTTTTTGTTTATTTTACAATTTTAAAAACTCATATTTTATGTTTTATATATTACTGTATTTTATTTATCAATGGGGACAATATATTTTACTATGTTCTTTTACTGTGGTTATAGTTTTTAAAATACTCTTAGGATTGATTTCCTTACGAAAGTTTGGAGCAACAGTTTGTCTTATAAATTCATAGGTACTATAATACTTTGCTTTAATTAACATGAATATTTTTACAAAACTTTATTATTAAATAATTGTAAGTCTTGAATGCAACATATGTAATATACTGTATATATAAATTATGTATACTATGAAATAAAGAGAATTGATTGTTTGATTGATGGAGTACCAGGCATTGTGGCCAAAATGGCTTCAGAGTCAAGAGAGAACACCCTTCCACCCCAAAAGTTGGAGGAATACTGACCCAGCTAGCATGTGGGACCTTGGATCCAAGCTGAGAAGTGTTGCCAATGTCTCAGAGCAGTGCGTACAAGTCGGTACCAGGTACCGCTCGATACTGGCAGTTACAAGGACCGCATATTATGGTCGCTGGTACTGACGAGTAACTTGTTTACTGACGGCCAACGTCCATTGCTGGTATAGTAAGGGTTAACCACATCAAAGATTTTAATGATATCTGGAGCTCATTCACATAAGTACATAACAATTCAATAAATGATTGCATTCCAATGAAACTCGAATTAAGCTTGAAACAACAAGCCAAAATGGTGAGACAAATAACATAAGAATGACTACACACATAGAAAACTGTTCACAGTACCTAAAATAGAAAAACAAAGTTAAACAAATAGGAAAAGGTATTTAACTTTCCGACGAATATCCAACAATATAATTAAATCTAGTAATATATATCTTATAACGCATTGTTGATGGCGAAGTTCAGATGAGTAATATTCACAATGACATTGCTGCTTACTTCAGTCTTTGTAAAAGATTATCTGAATTCGATTCCTCCTGACACACCAGCTCAAATAAACAATGGTATTCTGAATAGCTTCATTAGCCACGGAAATTGATGCATTCAACAGCATGAATTAACGTAAGTCTAATAAAGCCTCTGGACCTGACAATATCTTCAAGAATTATGGAAGAACTAAACGACAAAATATATCAACCATTCATTCTGTTCTTTAATAAATAAATGTAAAGTGGCATTGTACCCAATGAATGGACATTGGCAAATTAAAATACTATTTAAGAAACAAAGCATTACCTTGTAACTATTTTCCGATCAGCTTCACTTCATTTATATGTATTCTGATTGAAACAATCATTAGAGAAAAACTTGTTAACCATTCAGAAGAAATGAAAATAATCAGATATTTGCTGCACAGCTTTCAAAACATGTGTTCATGCCTGACTTAAATTGTGTTCAAGATCATGTATAGTAGCTATAATGAAAGTAAAGCCTTTGACATTGTCTACATTTATTTCATTTTTAATCCTTTGGTAAAATCCCACAAAAGCATTTGATAAAATTAAAAGCTCATGTCATTAAAGAATGCACATTTCAATGGATTAAGGATTGCAAATCATTAATATAAGTTATAATTTATAATTTCTTATCCATGGAAAGGCCTCAGACTGAAAAATGTCCCAAGTGGCCTGTCCCTGTGATTAGTGCTCGGACCTATTTTTTTCTTGATTCGTATCAATGAAATCGATTGCAAACAGAGTGCTGTGTCTATTACAAGTTCAACAATCCAAAATAATTGAGACAAATTATCAAACTGAGCCCAACCTAGGCAAATTAATTTCAATACCGATAAATGTACAGTATTACATATAGGTTACAAGAACGAAAAGCCAAACTACTCGATGAATGGTATTCAACTGAAAAAGCACTGATAAAGAAACTGATTTATGAGTAACAATATCAAGCAATTTAAACTCAGCCAACATGCACCCAAGTAATTAGGAAAACAAACTTAATTATTGGTTTCATTAGATCATTCAAATACAATTCCGAAAATATTTCCATGATATACAGTTCATTTATTCACGCTCATCTGGAATACTGTGTGCAATGTTAGTGTTCTTATTATCAAAAGGATCGCATAAGTGGGAAAGGAGCATTACAGTATCTAAACTCAACTCAATCTATAGTATTCATTTGTATATATATATATATATATATATATATATATATATATATATATATATATATATATATATATATATATACCGGTATATATATATATATATATATATAAATATATATATATATATATATATATATATATATATATATATACTATAATATTATAATATATATATATAAGTTACTTACTTTCCTTACTCCCTAAAGGGTATTTCACACATACACGAAAACCGTCGTGCGAAGGCATGCTTAAGCAATCGCGTCGCAGTCGTCTAGCCTCTAAGCAATTGTGGTATTCGCAGTGGGATCGTGTGCAAGGCTAGCGGCATTGCAGCGGCATCTGCGCGCATCGTCTATAAAGGGTACTTCACACATACACAAAAACCGTCGTGGGAAGGCACGATTAAGCGATCGTGTCGCACTCGTCTAGGCAAACGTGATACTCGCAGTAGGATCGTGTGCGAGGCTAGCGGCATCGCAACGGCATATGCGCGTGTTGTCTACTGGCCAGAAAATTTCAAATCTCTCTGAGATCTGAGTACGATGTCCGTGGGCCCAAAAACGTCTCGTTGTCATCGCAGCACCTTCGCATTGCAATCGCAACACAATTCAACAGTACCTGAAGATTACGACGAGACAAAGTAACAAATTTAACTATGGTAAAACGACAGCGCAATGATGGTAATGTAAATGTGCTGCATCATCAACGAGAAGTGGCACAGAAGTGAAAAACGTGGCATGAGGGCAAAGCGACGTGATAACACTGCATCAATCCATCGCCATAATGCCAATGAGATGGCGCCACGTCATGCCAACGCCCTATTCCTGGTATGTCACGGACATCACAGACTAGTTTTTCTCCATCACAGTCTACCATCTTCGTCAAGCTCCACCACTGTAACCCACCACCGTGCCCCACCATGATCCGACGCTGTACCCGCACAGACAAGAAGGTGACACCACCACCACCCACCTTCGAGGCAGAAGAGGAGGTACAAGTACCTGAGGAGGTACCAGTATGAGAGGAGTTGGTAAGCCCTGACGCTGTACAGGGCATCAGCACAGCACAGACATCAATCAAGACGCCACTCCACTCTCTCTTCAACGTGCCGAAGATGGTATATTCGAGGTGCCTGACCTCACAATGCCCCATGACAACCCTGGCGCAGAAGACCAGGGAGAGGCAAGGTTTCTGTCTGAAGGGGATGATGCCCCACTTCCAGAGGAGCCTACCTGAGATGACGGGGCTAGAAGAGAATGAGCCAAGGCGTCCCCAGAAGCTGATCACATATGTAGAAGAGCCACAAACATCACAATGCCGCATTGCCTCCATACGATGCATGGAGAAACAAATAAATCAGTTCGCCCAACACCGGCATAAAGGTAAACAGAGCCCCACTACCTCTGTGTGCCAGAACGGGCCGCTCCCTCACTTTAATCCCGTCCAACCGCAGGATCAAAAATGGCCGCTCCATGCCCGATGTGAGAATTCCCTACCCGAACCAGACCTGGACTACGACGAGGAAATATTTATGCAACTACGGCATCAACCTCCTCAATTCCCACATATTCATCCAGAATATAATAACTACAACTACAACTACAAAGGGAATAAACAATTCTATCTATCTATCTATCTATCTATATGCTCAGGCCCAATCCCCATTTTGGGGGTAGCCGACTCAAGACAGAGCAAGAACAGGGAAAACACAAAAACAACATAAAACAACAAATAAACACAGATAAAAAGCACAAACTCACACACATCCAGGTCACCCAGGAGAAGACCCAGAGACCAGGGTCACCAAGGTCGCTCCAGCACTCCCCCGGCCCCCGACCACCCGGAGAGGTTCCGATCTCGGCAGGCAGACATGCAGCGGAGCCAAAGCCACAAGCCCTCCCACCACACTTCCAGGCGCACCCTTCATATTAATCGTCTCCCCGGGCCAGGCGCCTGATGGACTATTATCTAGTCCAACTTGCGCCCGACCCCTTACTCCAAATGACCACGTGTTCACTCAACTATTCACAAGCATTCTCCATTCACTCCTGTCCACCACCACTTCCCCTGCCTGATCTATAGTCATTCCTCTATCATCCAAAGCCTTTCTTACACAGTCTCTCCATCTCAATGGGGGTCTTCCTGCCCTTCTATCTCCCCTTGTACCTGACTCACATATTCTCTTTGTAAGCCTTTCATCTCCCATTCGTTCAACATGACCATACCAGCTCAGCACCCTTCTGTCCACTCTGGCTGACAAATGTTCCTGCTGCCCCACTCTCCTACGTATCTCTTCATTCCTCAATCTGTCTCTACGAGTAACTCCACACATACTCCTCAAGCAGCTCATCTCCATCACCATTCGGAGAAGAAATCGACTCAGCACAGGACAACCAGGAAGGAGGACCGAAGACAGCGAGGACGGCAACCTACAAAGGAATTAAATACTAATCCGTCAAGAACCGCGAATTTGGATAAAGCTCCACGAACACGACCCAAATTCAAAACCGTCAGGGATAACGACCGAGGACCGAGGACAGCCATGAATGTAAATGTAGATCCGACCAGAACCAAAAATTCGATGAAAGAACGTTCTGCGAGTTCTAAAACCGCAACTTTAAAGGTTTTCTATGCAAACGCTCGTAGCATACGCAATAAATTTTCAGATTTAGAGGAACTAGTGTTTACAGAAAATTATGATGTGATTGGCATAACAGAATCTTGGCTCAATACAGAAGATAGAGACTTTTTAGCAGAGTATTCACTTCCCGGTTATGTAATGTTTGAGAACAGCCGAATAAATAAAAATGGAGGTGGCGTTTTATTTTAAATCAAAGAAAGTCTTAACCCGACCCTCGTGTCAAAACCTCAAATTGTGAACGTCGACACATCTTTTGTGCTAATAAAGAATAATAAAGGTACAAAAATAATACTTGCGTTAATATACAGACCTCCAGCTCAATCAGTGCAAACTGACCGAGAAATTTACGAACAAATTGCAGATGTAAGTAACTCACAAGATACCGTAATTTTTGGCGACTTTAATTTACCTGTGACCAAGTGGGGCGATACTCTTACTTCACACTCCGGACATGACTTGTATACGAACTTGCAAGAGAGTTCGCTTTATCAATTTGTTCGAACGCCGACCCGTGGTAATAACGTTCTTGACATTGTACTTGCAACAAAAGAAGAATTGATAGAGAATTTGAATGTTGGTGATGAATTCAGTAACAGCGACCATCGTACGATAACTTTCACTTTAAAGTTTACTAGTAACGATCCAAATAGTAGCATCGAAAAAGTCCCTAATTTCAAGAAAGCAAACTTCCATAAACTTAGAGCTATGTTTAAAGAAACTGACTGGAGCTTTTTAATTAACAATAACGACATAAATACATCTTGGAAGTTATTCGAAACCACTTACCTAAAAGCAGTGCAAGACTGCATACCATCGAAAATACGGCGTCCAGGCCATAATAATAAGCCCAAATGGTGGAATAAAGATATTTCAAACTGCCTGCTTGCTAAAAAATTTGCTAATGATAGATTAAAATCCTCACAAAATGACGAAGAACGGGTGAAATTTGTAGAGCTACGACGCAAAGCCAAAAAGTTAATTAAGCAAAGTAAAAAGACCTTAGAGTTACATATTGCGAATCAAAGTAAAACAAACCCGAAAGAATTCTATAGTTATATCAGAAAGAAAAAAGTAGTTACTTCAACTGTTGGACCGTTAGTCGATGAAAAAGGAGAATACACCAAAGACGAAGTACAAATGAGTAATGCCCTCAATACCTTCTTTGCATCAGTTTTTACAACAGAAGACCTCAGTGATATCCCTACACCATCGCCGATTCAGATTGATAATTCAGATGTTCTAAGCAATATCACCGTTACAGAGAGAGAAGTATTGAATTGTTTAGATAAACTCAAGGTAAATAAAACGCCAGGACCTGATACAATCTCGCCTAGAGTTCTAAAGGAAACTAAGAATGAGCTTCCAAACCACTGACATTACTATTCAATAAATCCTTGCAGTCTGGAACTATGCCTGATCAGTGGAAGCTAGCCAACGTAACACCGATATTAAAAAAAGGCAGCAAATCCCTACCCAGTAACTATCGTCCAATTAGCTTAACCTCAGTTGTATGTAAAATGCTAGAAACGGTCATACGAGACAGACTCGTAAATCACTTAGAGGAAAATAACATACTTAAAGATACTCAACACGGCTTTCGTAAAAAACGTTCCTGTTTAACAAACCTCTTAGACTTCTTCCACGATATCCTCAACCTCTACGATGAGAGTAAAGCTGTAGATATTATATACCTTGATTTTCAAAAGGCCTTTGACAAAGTTCCCCACAAACGTTTACTGCTAAAACTAAAAGCGCATGGAATACAAGACGGTGTGTTGAAATGGATAGAAAATTGGCTCAGCAACAGAAAGCAAAGGGTAGTCATAAACGGTAAGGCATCTAAATGGACCAATGTAAGTAGCGGGGTACCCCAGGGATCGGTACTAGGACCAATTCTCTTTCTAATTTACATCAACGACATAGATGAGGGTCTCAGCTGCACAATCTCAAAATTTGCTGACGATACAAAAATTGCAAATAGCGTACTCTCAAAAGAACAAGTTGATGATATGCAACACAATCTAGATAAATTGTCACGTTGGGCCCAAATTTGGCAAATGAGTTTCAATGCGGATAAATGTAAAGTACTACATGTCGGATACCTAAATGAGAAAGCAAACTATTCGATGAATGGCACTCAGCTTAAGAATGTAAACAGAGAAACTGATCTGGGAGTAACAATATCGAGTAACCTAAAACCGAGTCAACAATGTTCAGAAGTTGTTAAGAAGGCAAACAAAATAATTGGCTTTATAGGCAGGTCATTTGAGCATAAATCCAAAGAAGTTATCCTAACCCTTTACAGTTCCTTAGTCCGCCTTCTTCTGGAATACTGCGTTCAATCCTGGTGCCCTTATTACCAAAAAGATATAAACAAGCTAGAACGAGTTCAACGTAGAGTTACCAAAATGATACCTTGCCTAAAGAACAAACCATACGAAGAGCGTCTTAGAGAATTAAATCTATTTCCTTTAACCCAGCGCAGATTAAGAGGCGACTTAATTCAAGTGTTCAAAATCATCAAAGGCATCGACAATATGAACTGTAATAAGTACTTCACTATCAACCAATCTAATTACACGCGGGGAAACGGTTGCAAAATTATTGGTAAATCTTTTAACTCGCACGAATCTAAGAATTTCTTCTTCAATCGAGTTGTCAACTTGTGGAATGGGCTTCCCCGAGACGTTATAGACTGCAGCACCGTTGATTCATTTAAATTCCGCCTAGACAAATATCTCGCATCAAACCCGCGACTGACTGCGTTTGTAAATGAATAACTTTATCCTCCCCTCAGTTACTAACCCATATGTCCCCTACTAACTTCCTAGTCCTGCCACGTTAGTGGCAGGGCAGTAGTTCCCTTTCCAATGTTCCCTTACCCACTCTAAACCACTGTTTGGACACTTGATCCTCAGTGTTTTGGAGGACAAGCAGCTTAGAAGGGTCACTAGATCTGTTGTTGCTTGATTTCCTTTGTACTCCTTTGTACTCCTTTGTGCTTTGTACATCCAGCCCTCTTTTCTCCTTTTTCTTCAGAGCCCATGTCTCAGCCCCATACATCACTGTTGGCACAACAATTCCATGATACAGTGCACTTTTTACTTTCACTCCGAGATTTCTCGTCTTCCACATACTTCCCATTGCTCCGAAAACCTTCCTTCCTTCACACACTCTCTGTTTTACCTCCACTTCCATACCTCCACTCCTGCTTATCGTTCCTCCTAGATATTTAAAACACTCTACTTGTTCCAATATTTCCCCATCCAGCCTCACATCTAGATTCACCCTATGCTCTCCCCTATTACACACCATTACTTTACTTTTATTGACGTTCACCTTCAGTTTCCTCCTTCCACAAACCACACCAAACTCTTTGACTACCCGCTGCAGTTTCTCATCAGAATCCGCCACCAATGCTGTGTCATCAGCAAACAGCAACTGATTCAACTCCCAATCTCTACCATTCTTCCCTACTAAACCCAATCCTCTTCCCATAGTTCTCCTTTTCACCTCCCTCACCACACCATACATAAACATATTAAACAGCCATGGTGACATTACACAACCCTGTCGCAAACCTACCTTTACCTCAAACCATTCACTCAACTCACCATTTCCTACTCTCACACATGCTCTGCTCCCTTCATAAAAACTCTTAACTGCTTCTAACAAATTTCCTCCTATTTCATAAATCCTTAACACCTTCCACATTGCTTCACGGTCCACACGATCATACGCTTTTTCCAAGTCCATAAATGCCCAAAATATCTCCTTATGCTTCTCTAAATACTTCTCGCATAACTGTCTTACTGCAAACATCTGATCCACGCACCCTCTTCCCCTCCTAAAACCGCACTGTTCTTCTCCTATTGCAACTTCCGTACAATTTATTATCCTCGCTATCAACACCCTGCCATACAGCTTTCCAACCACTGACAATAAACTAATACCTCTATAACTTGAACACTCCTGCCGATCTCCCTTCCCCTTGTACAATGGCACAATACATGCACTCTTCCAGTCTATTGGTACCATTGACACAGCAAAGCACACATTGAAAAGTCTCACCAACCAATCTATTATCACATCTCCACCCTTCTTTATACACTCCACAGCAATACCATCCAAACCTTCTGCTTTTCCCGCTCTCATTTGTTTCACTGCTTCTTTCACCTCATTTTCCTCAATCCTTTCATTCATTCCCTGCCACCTGGGTGGCCTGGGTAACCTATCTCCATCCACCTCTGCTTCAATAACTGCTTCTCTTCCATCTCTTGTATTTAACAAAGATTCAAAATACTCGGCATATCTTTTCCTCACTTCAACTGGTTCCACTAGTAATTCTCCATTTTCATCTTTCACTGACTCTTCCCTATTTTGTCCTCCTTTCCTTACTTTATTTACCTCCTTCCAGAACATCTTCTTTCGTTCTTCAAAATTCTCACTCAACCTTTGACCCCACCTTTCGTTTGCATCATTCTTCGCTTCTCTAATTTTCCGTTTTGCCTCTCTCCTTTTCTCCTTGTACCTCTCCCATACCTCAACACTACCATCCTGTAAAACCCTCTCAAAACACTGTCTCTTCTCCTCAACTGCCTTTCTCACCGTATCATTCCACCACTCGCTTCCCTTCCTGATACCTCTGCCTCCTACTTTCCTTTTGCCGCATACTACCTCTGCACTTGCTTTCACTCCTTCCTTAAACTGTTGCCATTCAACCTCTACTTCTTTCTCTTCCATCTCTCTCACTTCCATCCACTTTTCATTTAGTCTTTCCTTGTACTCCCTCTCTTTTTCACTCTTCTCTAACTCACTAACTTTTATTACCTCTCTTACTTCACGCTTGTCTCTTATTCTCCTGTAACTCTTAACTCTTAGCTTTCCCTCCACCAGGTAATGATCTGACATACCCTCTGCCTCACCTCTCATCACATTCACATCCAGCAGTCTACACAATCTTTCCCTTGTCACCAGCACATAATCCATCAATGCCCTCTCTACAATTTCTCCCCTCACAAGTCTATGCCAGGTGTACTTGTGTATACGCCTTTTTTTGAAGAACGTATTACCTACACTCAATCTACACTCTTCACATTCATTTTTCAGTCTTTCTCCACTCTCGTTTACACCATCCACACCAAAACTACCGATGATTCCCTCAACAGGCTCATTTCCTACCCTAGCATTTAGGTCCCCTAAAACTATAACATTTTCATTTTCATCAAACCCTTGTAGACAATCTCTCAAATCCTCCCAGAAACCCTCTACCTCGTCTAACTCTCTTTCACTTCCTGGTCCATACGCACTTACAAAAACCCACCTTTCACCCTTAAACCGCATTCTCACCCACATTAGCCTTGATGACACCTCTTTCCACTCTTTAATAAACTCTCTCAACTCCTCCTTCACAATAATAGCCACTCCTTCTTTCCCCCTGACTCCCTCGTCTACTCCAGACTTTCTACCTATCACGTTTCCAAAATCCACTTCTCCCTCTCCTTTCATCTTTGTTTCATTCAGTGCAAGGACATCATACATCCTTCTTTCAAATAACCTTCCAATGTCCTTTCGCTTCTCATTCGTACTACATCCACGCACATTCAAAGCTCCTATTCTTAGGGTCCGGGACCACGAACGCGTTCCCTCGCCCCTATCTCTGTCTCGTTTTTTTGGTTGATTTATTTAAGGGGGGAAGGATACCAGGCCCCCCGCCCCCGATCCCCTTTAGCCGACTTCTACGTCTCGCCGGAGAAAAGCGGTGGTGGAAATTTCTCACCCCTCCACCACAGAGGAGGCTACCTGCACCAGAAAGTGGCGGGCGTTGGGGTCGCCGCATCCCTACGCTATTTGAAAAAATTAGAGATGCAGAAGGAGAAAAAGATAGAAGGGGATATGGGAAGTAGAGAACACCAACCCTCACTCTGACAAAGGGTCAGCCCATCACTGGACAATAAACAATTACAATCTTCATATTCCCCCTCATAATAAAGACATTCCATATAGCATGCCAAATACCTATAGCCATCCAAAACTGTAATTCAATTATCACCCATACATCAAAGCTTCTTCATCCATACATCTAATGTTAATAAATAAAGAATGTATTTACCTTTGTAACCATATATGTATTATAATTTTAAGAACCTTAATAACCTCAGCAATAATAAAAAAAATAGAATTCTCATGCCTCTCATATTCCGAAACGCACCACCCAGACACCTGAATTAAAACGGAACATTACCTGCCCGAGCCAAGAATTTGATAGGCAAAGTTGAATCCACTTTCGGGTACCTCTCCTTTCGGGGCGAACGTGCTCAATAGCTGGTAATTCAACTCGGAATATACTTCCGTAGGGGTTAGCCTAAATCCCCTTAAAAAGTATCTACAAGCGACTGTGTGTGAAGTGACCAAGAAGAAGTGGTGTAGGCGAGCTAGAAGTGCATATTCTAGTTAGAGCGTGTGAAGAGGACGTTTCCCCTGGTGTCAACAGGAGTGGACAACGGAATCAGTCGCCGCGTGTGACCAGATCTCTCATGGGCTCCTACTTCTATACTTCAAACAAATTAAGTGCCTCTTGTTTGATAAAGTGTTTTGATAATTATTGCAAAGGGTCATATAAGATATGTTAGTGTTCAATTTAACGTCATCTTAGAGATTATTCATTCTCTCCTTCTCTTAGCCATCGCCACTCGTTTTGAGAGAACAGAACACATTCTATACGTGGGATTGATATATATATATATATAATTCTTGGGATATAGTTTCCTATATTCTGTATAAGAGCATTACATATATTCGTTCGGGAAATATACAGGCACAATATACGTAAATTCCTGTGAACACTCAATCAGATCTTATGCTATGTATTGTTATTAGCTGGGTACGCGACTGCATGTAAAAGTGTTCACAGAGAGTATTTATTTGTCAGTCTCTTAGTTAAACTATTGTAAAGATTATGCTTCCTGAATTCAAACTCATCTTAACCCGGCAAGTGCTGATCTCCTTATAAGAGTTTTACCGCTGCGCTGCGGAACTCCTCATATAATCCAAGGCCTAAAAAAAAACCATTTAAATCAGCCCCATATCATATATTTTTTGTATTGCCCCTTGGCCATGCCAAATATCACTCCTCCACATCCCCTCCTTCCACCTTTCCCCCCCCCCCCTTCAATTATCACCTTTTCTCCCTGTTATTCCCTAATTCTTAGGTATATTTTCGTGCTAACATTAGCGAGTTGCCAGCAGGCGTGGTCATCTGTGTTACCAAACGTGGGAAAGAGCGAGAGAGAGACTACCGCGCAACAGTGTCTCTCCAGCCTTCATGACGGCTGGCTGGCTGGCAGGCTGCCTCAGCCATAAGTTATGTAACTCCCGGCCTCTATCGCCAATTTTGACCATCCAAACGCTGTTTCCACTTGCTTTATTGTTGTAACAGGTTAATACCTTTATAATCAACGTAAAATAGGCGCATATGGATAAGTATTAATGATATTTATGGTACGATGACGATTTGAGTTTAGGAAACAGTCTAAATACCTCCGCACAGGGAGGGTTGGCCAATACCCTACCTACGCAGCGGAGAGGTTAAGCAATGTTTGAGTTGAATATAAACTCCTATCATTATCACGTCGCGTTAACTTCTCCACGGCGAGATTTTCATTTATATTCATTATTGTAACTCTATGAGTTGATTTAGATTTATATCTTTTCTTATGATGAATTAAAGTAAAGTTATTCACTTCTCAATTAATATCCTTATTTACATATAACCTTGTCACTGCGTGTGTGCCTACGTAGTATTGTCTATTTACCTCGCTTCACTCGCTACCTCGCGTTTGCCATTTACCTTCAGGATATTATTTATTGTTTGAGACTAACCTCTCATATATTGTAATTTACATAGTTATCTTGTATACCTTCATTGATACTATTTTATGATTGCATATTATGTATTCCTACCAGTGTATTTAAGCAGGAACATTCATTCTTATTATACTATTCTCATATGATTCTATTGGGCTCATTTGATATAGATGAGACTCAATTTTATTGTCTTAACTTGTAAAGAAATAAAACTTGTGTACCGAAACTGTGTATTCTGTGACATTGGTGGTGATTGATTGACATAAGGTTTATGTATTAACCCACTGAGCACCAGTGACGCAAACAGTGCGTCGGTAATGTATGTAACGCTAAACCCCAGCGACGCCTCGTTTGCATCAGTGATATTCCGGTCCCAATATTTCGGTCCTATGGCACCTAGAGGGCTCAGATTTGTATGGGAAATGTGTAAGTATCCCACGCACCCATGCCGATGGTTGAAAACTCTCAAAGTCCAACCGTGTGCGCGTGAGCGTGCAAAAATATGTTTTTTGGGGGAAATTGCCTCAATTTTTTACTTTTGTAAAATCTGTTTTCGGGGGCTCTGTAGGACCATTTCTGAGCTTTTTGATCGGTTTTTCGTGTTTTTTCCTTCATTCCTAACCCATTCGCTATTGTTTCTGGAAAAAAAAAATCAGAATCAGCCGGTCCTGAGTGGTACATTTATAAATATTTAGCTGGTACTCAGCGGGTTAAAGTCAGTTGTGTTCCTGTTGAGTGTTTGCAGTTCTGAGCTTTCCTATTGTGGAAATAACAAACTAGTATAAAGTGTGCTAAATTATAGCGTCGCATAACACTACCCCTTCAGCATACACTGGGAAAAGAATGCGGAAGAGGAAAGACTATGCTGTGTTCTCGGAGGATGTCGAGGAACGTTAGAACGTTAGAACTCGGGGAGTGGTATCGGGAGCACCCCAAGTTCTACGTGAAGGGCATGCAGATGTACAAGGACGCCACCAGGAAGAAGTTCCTCATGCAGGAGAAGGCAAAGTCCTTCAAGCCTCCAGTAACAGGTGAGTTATCAATACAGTGTACTGTAGCTGTATGTATGTATGTATATACTCAGGCACATACCCCATTGCAGGTGGTGGCTGACTTGAGAAAGAGCCCGAACTGTAGCAGTAGCCTACACGTTATTTTGTCAACTCTATACAAATACGATATGTTCAGCCACATTAATATGTCAGTTATTTAATTTAGTATTGTACAATTTGTACGTACAATGTGTGCATTCCTGCCTCATTATGACTATGTACTATGTATGCTGTAATCTCACAAAACTATTTAATAATAATTATTTTCTCGCACCTTTAAATCTTGTCACATTATCAATGTAAACATTAATTAAATACTATGACTACTCATGCAAATATTGGTTTGGTAACAGAGCTGTAGATATATGGAATAGGCTGTCGAGTGCTATAGTGGGATAAAAAACGATAGAGAGCTTTAACAAATAATTAGATAGACAAATGGACGAGATAGGTTGGGTGTGAAACAGATCTGTCGTGTGTGGGCCAATCGGCTCTCTGCAGACTCCCGTTTTCTTATGTTCTGTTGTACTTATTTATGCCTACAGGGTCCGAGTGGATGTAACCTTACCAAATATCCTATGAGATTTGATTTAAGTTATCTTGTATTGTACTATATGTAATTAATGCCCTTCCCATTACAGCGGCCCAACTTGAGCTATGGTACGTCTCGATGAGAACCATGTTTGGGAAGATATCCTTCATGAAGAGCGGGGACGGCGCCCCTCCAGAGCTGCCGGAGGTAACTAGGTATATTCTTGATTGCTTTACAATTTAAAGATATATAAAACTTTGTTGACAGTAGCAAGAAAGATAGCATGCCAGAAAAATTAGCACTTGCTAAATTGTTAAGTAATTATAGTAGATATATCGACGATATTCTCGTTTGTAAAATGTTATATTTTTATCAGGTCGCTAAATGTATTTATCCAAATCCCATCACCCTCACACAAGGAAACGTAAATGATAAAGATAAAAATGTCTTGATATAAATATATATATATATATATATATATATATATATATTAGTAATGAACAGTGCACGCGTACAGTATTATCACAAAGTTGACAAATTTAATTTGAACGTAATAAACTTTCAAATGTCCTCCAACAAACACGCATTGTGTTTCTCTCCTCTGCTTCCCTGATGAAAATTGTTTTGCCTGTGTGTGTGTGTGTGTGTGTGTGTGTAAAATAATAATTGTCGGTTTATTGTTTATTACAGCCCTGAGGCTGAAAATCTACTGAGGTTTTCTTAAACCTTTGTACAGTACAGTATTTATTCTACCTTAACTATGAGGTCACATGCAAATACATACGCAGATGCACTTTGTATTGGTGAGAGGTATGTGTAGGCTAACACTGGCTGATAGCAGCTTGGTTAGGGAGGAACCACGATACAATTCTCTCCGTCGCTATGGCCAAAACAAAAAACGTTATAATTCTGATGGAGACTTGAACCCTCGCCCCGGCCCTCACGGTCAGCGCAGTGTGTGTATGTTCTGAAATATCTATATTTTTGTGATATTTTATACAGCAAGTCTTACTCAAAATTTGAATATCATTATTTGTATATATCATATTAATCTGATCTATATTCTTATACCATTAACCCTCTTACTCTCGTTTAAGTTTTTGGGTAAGCAAATATCACTACTGTTCACTTTCAAGTACTATTGGTGCTACTGCAAGATGATACACGTATGTTATCGCTCTGTTTTAACCCACAATTCTCTACATGTAATGTATTATGCTTCCACAGATAGAGCAAAACCTATACTGTTAAAAAACTGGAAAACAATCCTATATTATTTATATACCTACCGCGTTCACTCGCTACCTCGCGTTTGATCTTTATCAGGATATCAGTTATTATCTTTTGAGACTAACCTCTCTGTGTATATTTATACTATATATTCATATAGTTATCATATTTATGTTTCATTGATACTATTGTGCAATTGCATTATATTTTATTCCTGTTATGTTATGAACCAGGAGTAATTGTATTTATTGAATTATTATTATTCTTACATTTCGTTGGGCTTATTCTGATATAGATAACACTCATACATATTCTTGTGCCTTGTACCCTAGCTAATAAGAAATACAACTTGTGTACCGAAACTGTGTATTCTGTGACATTGTTGGAGATTCATTGATATACGATTTTTTTTTTTTTTTTTTAAAGAGACAATGAACGGAGGAAAGAAAAACACAGATAAAACAAAAAGTTCCATGTGCCTAAAGGCATCCTCCATTCATAAAATGTTTGTAACAACTGGATTTAAACTTTTGTAGATTGTAAGTTTGTGGAAAGCAACTCGAGGGAAGTGAATTCCAAAGAGTAGTAGTTCTAGGGATAAATGAATTTTGATAAGCAGAAGTTCTGCATTGTGGAGGAGAAAGTGTAAATTCATGGGCGCTCTCAGCTGCCCTAGTTCTACGGGGAAAGATGTGGAGAGGCGGCACAATCGAAGCAAGTTCCTCGGAACAATTGCTGTGAAAATATCTGTAGAATAATGCAAGGGATGCAACGTTTCTTCGTATGGACAATGTAGGAAGGTTCTGTGTGATTGCAGGGTTATTGATTAATCTAATAGCTTTATTTTGAATTTTGTCCAACTGCCTCAATGCAACCACTCCACTTCCACTCCACAGAGGTGAACAGTAATCCATCTGAGAACGCACATGACTTTTATATATTACGGCCAACTGCTCGTCAGTGAAGAATTCTTGAACTCTGTACAGGAGTCCCAGTTTTTTAGAGGCATTCTTAGCAATGCTTCTAACATAATGTGTCCAGCTCAAGTTAGTAGTTAATGTTACACCGAGAATGTCAATACTAGGGGAAGTGGGAATATTTACATCATTAAAAAATATATGGGAGTCAGTGAGATTCTGTCGGTAAGAAAATTGAATGTACTTCGTTTTCTGTGCATTAACCCTTAACTGGCGGCGCGCAACATGTGTCGAGTGAAAGAAATTTGGACTATGTGGCGGCTCACAACTTATGTCGTGTGCCATTTTCAGCACGTAATGTTGCTGAGAGAGAGAGATAAATGGTGGCAGGAGAGTAGCGAGCGTATGACTGCTCCAGACCACCGCGGTGGACCTACTGACATGAATCCCACCCTCCCCCACCCTCACGCACTCGCTACACATGGAATTTTGTAGGGAAACTACCTAATTACATGGTTTTTGCACTCGTGTTGCGCGATTGTTGCAAGAAAACTAGCGGTCGTACAAGGATCGTTGGGGTGTCATTGGAAAGCTCTGTTTATGCCCTTTCAGGGATAGATACTTGTTTTACGCTCTGGATCTTATTTAGGCATGAAAATGATCACGTAAACAACCCTATTTAGGTTAAAAACACCCCGCTGGGCGGTACATATAAATTACCGCCTAGGCCGCTCGTTAGGTGTTAAAGGAAACTAGATTCTTTTGTCCCCATTCATTAATTCTAGAAAGGTCCTGGTTCAGAGAAATTGCAGTGTTTATTTTTGAATTTATAAGATCGGGTTGGTGAAAGAATTGGTAAATGTGAAGGAACGGTGGAGCGTTGAATCATCTGCATAGGAATGTATTGGATTATGAATGGTAGATATGAGATCATTGATATGAATGAGGAACAGAGTTTAATATATATTAAAGTCAGTTGTGTTCCCGTTGAGTGTTATAGTTCGGAGCTTTCCTATGGTGGAAATAAAGAACAAGTATAAAGCATGCTAAATTATAGCGTCGCATAGCATATATATATGTATATATATATATATATATATGCTCTTCTTTTTCTCACCGAAACCCAGTTGTCTGGGACTACTGGCAGCAAACCCTTCTCTGTATCCTCCTACTATCTCTATCATCAGTTTCAAGCCAAAGGTGGATGTTGCTTGTTTGTGTAAAAATATTGCTTTCTCTCATTTTTCCAACTTTGATTCTTCTGAATTCTCAACTCTCTGGCTAAAGATTTCTTGTCATTCTCAAACTAAATACTTCTGCACTATTTATCTCTCCCCTAATTCTACTGACTATCCAAAATTCTTTTACTATCTAGCTTCTAAGGTGTAAACCTATTATCTCCATTGGGTTCCTCTGATCACAACCTTATCTCTGAACCTTATATCTGTTGCCTGTCCTATCTCTCCAGTATGACCAATCGATCCTCTTAGCTGGAGTTGCTTGTGGCACTTTGGCGCTTACGAGTGGGAGGCTCTTCAGCAGTACTTCTTTGATTTCCAATGGAAATATTTTGTGCGTCCATGGCCAGGGACCATCGGAGCGTGCCGAGTGCATAACTGAGGTAATCTTCTCGGGCATACATTCCATTTTCTTTCTCTCAGTCTAATGTAAAGAAATCTTGGCTTACTCACGCTTGTTCTACTGCTGTCCGCAATAAGGAGGAAATATTCAAATGGTACTGTCGCCTTCAATCTCAACAATCTTGTGCTGCAGGGATGAACGATATCCCATATGAGTTCTATAGAGAAGGGGGAAATGGAGTGATAGAAGGTATGTATGTACTGTTTAGAAAGATATGGAATGAATAGAGAGTCCCCAGCAAATGGAACGAAAGTAGAGTGACTCAGTTACATAAGGGCGGGCACAAGAGCAAGAGAGCTAAACAAATATCGCCCAATTAGTCTGACTGATACAGTATGCAAGGTGTTTTGTGGGATGATGTATGAGAGGTTGAAAGAGTTATGAGAAGAATAAGGTGATGGGAGAAGAGTAACATGGTTCAGGAAAGACAGAAGAGGTGAAGACAACATGGTCGTGATAAGGGAAGTGATAGAGAAGTGGAATAAGAGTGGGATAAAAGGATATCTAGCATTCCTGGATTTAGAGAAGGCATACGACAGGGTGAATAGGTATAAGATGAGTAAGGTGTTGGAGAAGGTGGGAATGAGCAAGAAGATTGTGGCCATAATAATGAGTATGTATGAGAGTACAATAGGAAGATACAGTTTGGGAGATATTGAGACGGAATGGGTGGAGAGTAAAAAAGGAGTGAGACAGGTCTGTGTGCTATCTCCATTGTTGTTTGGGCTGTATACTGAGGAGTTGGCAGTGAAAGTTGGTATGACAGGAATAGGGATAAATGTGGGAGATAGGGTTTTGAACATGTTGCTGTACATGGAGAATGTGGTGATTCTAAGCGAAAGCAAAGAAGATCTGCAAAATCTGTTAGACGTTGTGTCTAAGTACGGGGATGACTGCAATGTTAGCTTCATTAGTGAAAAGAGCCAAGTGCTTGTGGTGAATGGAGGTGTGGAAGACGAGGATGAAACTTGGATGCTTGGTGGTATACGACTATAAAGAGAGCAAAGGAATATTAGTATCTGGGAATTGGGCGTAGTCACATCTCCTACATAACTACCAAAGTTGGAGTACTGGCACATATCCTACACATAGTCGGTCATATTTCCTACACAAAAACAAGTATCCAGCACATTTCCTACACCAAAACTGAGTACCCAGCATATCTCCTACACCACACGGTGCATCCGGCATAACTCCTACAATTATACTGTCATATCTCCTACAATATTTATTCTGATACTGAGTACCCAGCATATCTCCTACACCACACGGTGCATCCGGCATAACTCCTACAATTATACTGTCATATCTCCTACAATTCTGATACATGATCAGTGCTCATCAATGCGATCACGTGGCATTATGCATTATGCAGGAAAGAATACAAAACGCTGGAGAATATATATGTGGGAAATGTTTTTATTTCTCTTTAAAAATATATGTCTATTAAAATGAAACTCTAAAACCAGTTAAAATTGTATTTGGTGAGGACATTATTTTTTTTTTAAATGAATACCTCAAGCCTGTCATGAATGATTGTACGACAAGTGGGAAATTTTGCAGGGTTGTTATTATCTGCTAGAGGTTGGTAGATTGGAAGCCAAAGCGTCACATTTTTACTTTGCCCCTCAACTTTCTCTTCATAATTGTTGTGGGGCACAGGGCCCTGGGTGGGGCTTTGGTTTCCCGAGCGTTTCCGCACCCTCCTCAGCTCCCCGCCATGGAGTGGCTTCGGTCACCCGGGCTTTATTGTGGTGGGCAGGGAGGGTTCTGTGGGGGCGCTCGGTTATGGCCTTGGCCTTGCTCGGGGCCTTGTGGTCGTTCGGCCAGGCAGCCTGGATAACAGCAAAAAAAAAAAAAAAAAAAAAAAAAAACAAAAAAAAAAATCATCACAGGGGCCCACTGGGAAATTACACTGGGGGCCCACCGGGAATTTTCCCGGTTTCCCGGCGGGCCCTGTCCGCCCCTGCCTCCCCGTATACACGGCAGTGTAGGAAATGTGACTGTATAGATTTTTGTGTGTAGGAGATATGCTGTATCTCTGTAGGAAATATGTCACTACACTAAAAACTGCTAAATTTGTAGGAGATGTGACGTGTAGGAAATAAGCATTAAACATGGTGTAGGAAATGTGGCGTAGGAGATATGCTGTATCTCTGTAGGAAATATGTCACTACACTAAAAACTGCTAAATTTGTAGGAGATGTGACGTGTAGGAAATACGCAGTATACATGGTGTAGGAAATGTGGCGTAGGAGATATGCTGTACCTCAGTAGGAAATATGTCACTACACTAAAAACTGTGTAGGAGATATGCAGTATATGTGTAGGAAATATGTCATTACTATAAAAACTGCTAAATTTGTAGGAGATGTGACGTGTAGGAAGTACGAAGTATACAGGGTGTAGGAAATGTGGCACACCCCTCTGGGAATGATATTGGACGAGAAAGGGTGCGAAAGAACCAAGAACGATAGGTTGTCGAGAGCGAATCAGTGGGTGGGAAGACTGGGTAGTGTAGCAAGAACAATAGCAAATAAGTATAAAGTGGTGAGAGGAGTATGGATGGGAATGGCTGTACCGAGTTTGATGTATGGGCTAGAAACCATGAAATAGACGACGAATGACCTGGCGAAGTTGGAGATGTCCCAGAAAAAAAATGATAGAGTGGCTCTGGGTGCCAACAAGCTTGCAACAGTTAGGGCCATGAGAGGGGATGCAGGGTGGAGCTCCTTCGCAGAAAGAATAGCGAAGGGGACGCTAAGATATAGGATAAGATTAGAAAGAATGCATGAGAACAGATGGGCACGAAAGATGTATGAATGAACAAAGGAGGAGAGCAAGTGGAAGAGGATGTGTCACAAGAAAATAGAGGAGCATGGTATGCAAGGATTAATGATGGGTGAGAGTATGAGAACGTGGAGCTAAGGGAAGTGGAAAAACGAGATCAACATATGTGTCCAAGAGAAGGGTAGGGACGAGTGGATGGAAAGGATAAGGCAAAAGAGTTCACTAGACTGGCAAAGAGTCGTCCAAGAAGTGAACCTTCCTATGACGGAAGTATGGGGAGTGAGTTACTGTTAAGGCACGAACTAAATCCCTGGAGGTGAACAGCCGGATGTACAGGTGGAAAAATGAGGGTAGTAAGACTTGTAAAATGTGCGATGTGGGAAGGGATGTGACGATCAATCACATACTGCTAGAATGTGAGAAGTACAGAAGGGAAAGGGAAGACATGATAAACGCAGTGAAACAAGAAATAGGAGAGGTACAGTGGAACGAGTTGGTAGAAATGATGGAATGGGATCCACTATGCATGGTGATATTCCTGCTAGGTCTAACCACACTAGATAGCTGGAATAACACCACCATTGAAAATGTAAAAGGCTTCCTGGAGATGATGTGGTTGAAAAGGAACATGAAGTGGCAATCTAGGTGCCATCACTGGAGATATAGCCGATCCTAAGGCCCCACCTTTGATCCGTTTAAGGGTCACTCTCCCACCAAGACCAAGACCAAGCTTCTTATATTTCTGCCCGAATTCAAGCCAAATCTGTTCTTCGACTAGCCAAAACTCTTTCCTAAATAACAAATGTTCTGAACTTTCCAACTCTAGCTCTTCCCAAGCTTTCTGGCATCTAGTCAAAATCTCTCCAACAATATTACTTCCTCATATTTCACTTCTCTTTTCCACTCTGATGGCACCACCATCACATCTTCCTCTGACAAAGCTGAACTCAGAGCTCTCCTAGTCTCCCAGTACCATGCAAGACATGAGAAATATATATATATACAGTATATATATATATATATATATATATATATATTAAGGTATAAATTTCAGCTTAGTTATACTCCTAACTGGTTAAATATATACTGTATATAAGTGGGGTTATAATACTAAAGCCCGGTTCACACTAGCCATTTTTCCTACCGTTTTACTGTACGTATAAAAAATTGTGATGTCAGAGTGACGTCACTTACAGTCATGCGGCGTGAACGTAGCGTGAACCGGGAAGCCGTTTACCAAAATGCGTAGCACTCAAAAAGACGGTTTCGATTCATCTTTTTGGTGTACGCAGGAGAAAAACGTACGTATATTGAACATTGAAGTGAAATGTGTGTAATATTTGTCTGCCAATTTCCATTACATTATAGTTAATATCGCATGACAATATATGCTATATGTGTAATTTTAATGGCAAGGAAAATATTAAGGCAGTTTAATATGTTAACCTATTGATCGTGTACCTGGCAGCCGACGCGGCACCACCAAAGTTAACTCGTTGTACTGCTTCGCGCGCCTCCAGAAAACACCTAGAATCATAGATTATAACTACAGAACAACAACAACATGTTTCTCCAATAAAATCTCAATTCCCTTCTACAGTACATATAATTAGTCTATGTCCAGGTACCGTTGCCCACATAACTTAAGTTGTTTCTAATCGTGATCTGATGTATGAATGTAAATTATATAGTAGGACTAGCTAGGCCCACAGTCTACAGATATAAGGTCGGTCCACCAGGCGACCCTTTGACGTCACAGGTCCCACGCGCGCATTTTCCTTCTCCTTCTATCTTTCTCTCTCGCTTTCAATTAGTTCATTCTCTCTCTTTCTCTCCCCCGCGCGCTCTCTCTCTCCACCAAAACTGATTAATAATAATAATAATAATAATAATAATAATAATAAACGGTTTATTAAAGAATGAGCTCATGAGCTGAAAATACACATTTTACAATTTAGTGGATGAACATGAGATGTACTTTACAGATATGAAGATGGTAAGCTCAGTTTACAAAACAAAAAAATAAATTCAATAATGATGCAGGTGCAGAATACAAATTATCATAAAATAACCATATGACCCCTCTGTGTGTGTTAGATAGTGTGTGTGTGTGTGTGTGTTTATGAATGTGAAGCCTAAGCGCATTTGTGTTTGATTAGTTATATATTTATGGTTGTTTGCATGTGTTTAACTTCTTATTTCCATCACATATTATCTCTAAAAAGTTTCTATCTATTCAACTAATATAAACATACCTGTATATATATATATATAATTATATATATATATATATAAATATATATATATATATATATATAATTATATATATATATATATATATTATTATATATATATATATATATACATTATATATATATATATATATACGTACATATACATTATATATATATATATCTATCTATCTATCTATTTATTTGTTTATATATATATATATATATATACAGTATATATATAATTATATATATATATTTATATATATACAGTATATATATATATATATATATATATATATATATATATATATATATATATATATATATATTTTTTTTTTTTTTTTTTTTTTTTCAATTTTACACATTGTAGGCAAATGTGCAATTCAATTGTGCATTATTAAAGCAGTTAAAAAGGATGAGTAAACAAGGGTAGTAATAAAAGTATAATAACATTTGGATATAAACAGTATATTATTTAAGTTAACAAGAGAAGTATATGGGGACAATAATAATGTCCCTTACAATAATTCAGAGAGGATTGTGAATGTATGCTGTATTCGCAACGCAATAACTGTTTTACTTAACTACTTTTAGCATTTTGTTACATTGCTTTCGTGCTGAATATATATTTCTATTCAATACTCTCATACGAAAGAACATCCGGCACCTAACGAAATAGGATATCACATCAGTGGGGAGTTGTACTAATTCTGATATGTATGAAGTTAGGAGTTTGATGGATCCTTTACCTGGCTTTAGTTTTGATTCTCCATGATGACATTTAAATAATGTTTCCATTATAGTCAGCTTTTTGAAGAACTCAGAACTAGGTTTCATTAAGGCTAGTCCTCTGTCAACTGCCCCAATCCAGGTATCATTGTCCTTTTCCACCTTTTCTCCTAGGAACTGGTATTGGGGAAATTTGTGAACAATAAACCCACCAAGATATCGGAGACCTTCAATTTCAGTTGCTTTTTCTAAATTGAATTCAGGTTCAATATAACCTGGGTCCCAATGTTCAGTGTTTTCATTATCTGGCACTATTTCCTCATTTAAGGTTGAAAACACCATGGCTGATAAGCATAGTTCATGTTCCAGTGAATTGCCATCTTCCTCATTTCCCACTGACTGCCCTTTATTTATGTGAAACGAGCCTTCAGACATACTCACATCTTGACATTCTCTTTGGCAATTGAAATTTTCACTAACTAGTGCAGTGTTTCTCCCAAGCAAATAACTTCTTATGCGTTGCTTCATTGACACAGTAGAAGGATGCTCATAACTTGATCCAAATTGTCTAAGAGAAGCAAATAAATGTTCCAACACATCCTGGTTTAGCCTGTAGGTTAGTATGAATGAGATATTATATGTTTTTGTTACCATTTCATAGAGCTTTGGCAAGGATTGGGAAGATACAATTACTCCTTTCTGAAACAGGTACATGTGATTGCTTGTACCAACTCTCATTGATGCCATGGTTTGCCTCATATCATTTAATATTTGACTTTGATACTGCAAATTTATTCCATAAGCATTTCTGGAAAATTTTGAATCAACTGGCACTCTAGAATTGTTGACATCAAACCAAGAGTCAGTTAAGGAGATGAATTTGCTTGTAGCATCCCAATCCTTGGTTTTTAGCAACTCTTTTTGTCCAAAATATGCTACAGACTTAGCAGTTGTTTCTGATAGTAGCTGAGTAGCTAACTTCACTTTCATCCGTTGCACACCCTTAGGTGTGATGTGTTTTACAGATAGACGATGTGTAGTTTTCAAATCACTCTGTGTGCGTGTTTGTATTCTTATGTGCATGTGTGTCTTCTTGTGTGTAAGTATGGTTTGTTAGTATGCTTAAGCATGTATGTGAATGAGCTTACAAATGTGTAAGTGTATATAGCCTATCTCTTGTGTATGTGGAAGTGTAAGATTGTGTGTTCTTGTGTGGAAGTGGGACGTGTGCATGCTGATGCCTGTGCATATCTACTGTATGTGCGTATATGTTTTAATACGTACGGTATACATTTGCATAAGTGACTGTGTGCGTTTATGTGAATGTGTAAGTGTTCATGCATATGCGTATAGGTATGCGTGCACTTGTGTAAGCATGTGTATGCTTAAGAATGTAAGTTTTTGTGCATGTAAGTGTGTGTATAAGTGTGTTGCTGTGTGTGTGTATACTGTATATCAGTCTCTATGTGTAGTATACCCCTACAGCAGGTGAGGAAATGGGGGTAGGGTTGGGTAGTATCATATTACCAAAATCAAATAAAGTATACCGGTTTATACATATATATATATATATATATATATATATATATATATATATATATATATATATATATATATATATATATATATATATATACATATCTACATATACAGTATATATATATATATATATATTTATTGTTTCATTGATGTTACTTCAGTACAAACACTTTACTGCGTTATATAGTGCATGCATCCTTCCGGGACTTCGGTGAGACTTTTTCTATTGCACTAGACATATCGAAAGCCTTCGATAGAGTCTGGCATAAATCTTTAATTTCTAAACTACCCTCCTTCGGTTTCTATCCCTCTATCTGTGCCTTTGTCTCTAATTTCCTTTCCGGCCGTTCCATAGCCGCGGTTGTGGACGGCCATTGTTCACTTCCTCACCCTATAAACTCCGGTGTTCCTCAGGGCTCTGTCCTATCTCCTATTTCTTTCTAATTTTTATAAATGATCTCCTTAACTGTACCTTAATTCCCATCCATTCATACACAGACGACTCAACCTTACACTACTCCATTAGTTTTTCAGAACGCCCCAGCCAGCAATCCCTCAACGACAAACGTAATGAAGCCATAGAACTCTTAAATTCTGATCTAAATACTATTTCCAATTGGGGCAGAGAAAACCTTGTTAACTTTAATGCTTCCAAAACCCAATTTCTCCATCTATCTACCCGCCAGGATCTCCCAGCGGACTATCCCTTATTCTTCAACAATACAAAAATCAACCCTTCATCTTCTCTCAATATTCTTGGTGTTTCTTTTTCTTCTGCTCTCATTTGGAAGGACCATATTACCAGTCTTGCTAAGGCAGCCTCCCAGAAGCTGGGTGTGCTCAACCGCCTTAGGGGGTTCTTTTCCCCTGCACAGCTTCTTGCTCTGTACAGGGGCATAGTGCGCCCTTGTATTGAGTATTGTTCACATGTGTGGGGAGGTTCCTCTCACACCGCTCTCCTAGACAAAGTTGAAAGGAAGGCCTTTCGTATCATTAACTCCCGTCCACTCACCAACTCTCTGCAATCTCTCTCTCTCCGCCGCAATGTTGCATCTCTCTCGCTATTCTATCGCTACTATAATAATCAGTGTTCCTCAGAGCTATCCCAGTGCATACCACCTCCTTTACGTAGGGCACCTGGTACCCGTCTTGCAACTCAATCCCACCCCTACTCTGTGCAACTCTCCAACCCAAGAGTGAAACGTTACTCTCAAACTTTCTTCTACTCAACAGCTGAGCTCTGGAACTCTCTCCCAGAATCAGTCTTTCCCTCTTCCTATGACTTAAATTGCTTCAAACTCCGTGTGTCCAGGCATTTTGGCTCGAACGTCCCTTGATTTTGGCCCTGTCACTCTTTCAACTATGGGGGAGGCACTCGCTATAGGCAGTTATGCCTTTTGCCTCCCTCAATCACATAGAAAAAAAAAAAAAAAAAAAAAAAAAATGAATTATATATGATTTATAGTTTACATATATAAAAACAAACAAAATAATTAAAAAGGGGGTAGAGTGGAAAGCGTACTGTTGACATATCCCCCTCCATCAGCCATTAACCCCCCCCCCCCCCCCACCCACCCACACACACACACACACAGAACTACAGGTCAACTTTCGATCGCCTAATACACTCAATCACAGTAATGAAGATGTTTTTATTCTTATTACTTTTTATGATATTTATTGATATGATATCAGTTGGTGAGTTGATACAAATTAGCAATATAGTAAAAGTAAATACGTACGGTAATTACTGGGAAAAAGTGTGTTTGGTGATTCCCCAGGTGACTCAGTTCTGTGGGGGGTGGGGGGTGGGGGTGGAGATAGGATGGCCGGTGGGAGTCAGCAGTAAGGTACTTTACCTGCTACACCTTTCCACACTCTCATTCATTCACTCACAAACACTCATTCACTCTCTCATATACATGCACACTCACTCGCTCACATTCATTCATTCACTCACACACATGCAATCATTTACACTCATTAATTAACTCACATATACTCATTCACTCACACATATAATTATGCACTCGTTAACAGATACTCAATCACTCACTTGCTCAAACTCATTCACTTACTCACTCACAGTCATTCACTCACTGACACTCATACGCACACACGCGCACTCATACACATACATCAACACTTACGTACTCATTAACTCACACCCATAAACACACACTCACACACACACCAGGAAGCACAATCACTGGCTCACACATACACACAAACATATGCACACTCTTCCACAAATTCACATACACAGATTAAAACAAACACAAACACACAAACTTACACATACACAACATATTTACTAAATAGGAATAATAAGAAATCGTAACACTAAAACACATTCACTTGTTAAAAACAATGCTCACCTCTTGATGTTGGTAATTGAAGAGATGGTTGTGCATCACATTTGATCCTTTGCAGTTGCTTTGGTAGAGGTATGCCTAGCAGTTTATATTTTAGATGTCTTTCATATGCACTAGGGTGAAAATGTAAACTGCAAACCTTTGCATAATCTGCATTAATAAAGTCTTTCCTACTGCAAAGGTGAATCCACTTCTTCCTAAGACTCTCATTCTTAGGAAACTTGTGAAACGAAAGATGCTCATCACTCTGTTTATTACTGTTTGAGAAACAATTAAACACTGCACAGTTGCTGGGCATGTCTTCACACTTGAATAAAACCAATCAATAAAGTTGGACACCAGGGTTATGCATATATAATTCACTTAATTTGGGTGAGAGATGCACGACCTTCACAAGTCAAAGGGAGGGAGAGTACTGACCCTTGGTCAGTGAGGACGAGTGACGTCACTATAGGAAACTGACCATTTTTGGGTCGCCTGGTGGACCGACCTTATATCTGTAGACTGTGGCTAGGCCCAAGGTCCATAGATACATCAGGTCAACCCACGCGGTCGCTCAAACTCCCTATCCGTGCGCATGACGTCAGAGCGTTGAAGGGTGAAGGGGTCACCAGGTTCTTCCCGCTCATTCTCAAAATCACAGCCGTTGGAGCAGCATCCTCCGTTTTCTATATCTTCGTGCCGTGAAAGTATAACTTCGATATTTTATAATACAACAGTGACCATAATGCCGTGTGACAGTGTAACTCTGCTATTGTAAGTGAACAAAATGCCATTATACTGTGAAGTTGTTGGGTGCAAGTCTGTATTCATTAAACAGGGAAATGTATCATTCCATATATTTCCCAAAGATGAACAACTGAGGGCCAAATGGACTACATTATGTGGTAAAAAAAAACAGAGTTATTCCACAATGTGCAAGAATCTGCGGCAAACATTTTGCCATGGGAAGTGATTAGTTTGTTTGTAAAATGTCGAATGTTCTTTAGAATAAGAATTTTGAACAGAAACATGAATGCCAATGATCCAAGAAAAACTAAATCTAAAATGTCTAAGTTAATGAAATAAGTGTGAAATAATTGTTGGGACTTATTATATGGTGTTTTTATAAGACTAATTATGAGGTGTATTTATAAGAACATACGAACACTTGAATCTGCAGAGAGCCGACTGGCCCACACACGGCAGTTCCCTTTCTGCAGACTCCCGCTTTCTTATGTTCTTATGTTCTAAGTTCTTCAAACTGTTTTCATATTAATAATTTATATCAATTTCACCACACCACCAAACTCCTCCAATGAAATTAATGAAATCATATATGTGATCCGCCAGGATTCGAACCCGGGTTATCACACACAGATTATTGACACCTTAACCATTGTCATATGTCAGATTTCTAATATTATGGAAAATGTGTGTAGGCTAATTCTGCTATGTGCTCGCTCCAAAGAATTAATGTCCATTTTGTAATACAATCACCAAACTTGAACTGCATAATCCATATGTTTTTTCACTAATAACAAGTCAAGTTTTAAGATATCATCAACAATTCTGTTAATCACACTCCCTGAAATGAACCAGAAAATCATGTTTGCATTGTTACGAACGTTGTTATGACGAATTGTTATTACACTGTTTTCAATGTTTTAAATCAGTGCCAACAAACACACATAGCTTTTTCTCACATTCTGAGTTTTATAATTTCATATTAGCTACTGTAGTTTATATTTTGCATTTGCATTAATCTTCCCTATCCTTAATAGCTTGCATTTGTTAATATTAAAATTTATCTACCAATTTACTGACCATGTACTGTATGTATAAGGCTAATTTTGATATGTAATTATAAGGCTAAATTTGAGATATATTTATATGGCTAATTTTGAGAGCTTCAACATCAAACTAGAAAGGCATAAGTACGAGATGAGTTTGGTGTGAGAGGGATCTGGCTTGTATGGGCCAACAGGCTTTTTGTACTCACTTCTATTATGTTATTATGTTATTATTGTTTTGTAACCTGTCCAATGTTCTTCATAATAACCTTACGGAACCTTACGATGATACTGGACGCAGGTCTTGTCAGTGCTCTAAGTCCAAATCTTCATAATTTAACTTTAATAGACACATGTATATATTAATAAAATAAGTGTGTACCGAATTTTGTGAAATCCTTATCCCGCTTTGTGCAACCTAGTTGTAAGAAGAAATTAGAATAATAACCAATACCTATAAATTAAACCTGAAAATAGTTATCCCATTTTGTATATGCTAAATATAATATTATAATATTATAATAGTAATATAGTAATAGCCTACATTTGATATGAAAATGATTGGACCGGGTAAACAAATATACAAAGTATTATAAGCTTGTGACAGTGTATAGGCGGGAAGGTGAAGGTATTGAGGGATCACAGTCCAGATATTGTGTGGACTGTGTGAGGGATAAGCCTTTACAACATCTCGCAGCTATTAGGGGGCGGAGCTAGGCAGAGCGGCGAGCGTATTCTCTCTTTCTTTCATTTGGTACAACAGTGTGACGTCACTGAGCTGTGTGTGGGTTGACCTGATGTATCTATGGACCTTGGCTAATGAATTGCGAGTGCAGGTTCTTTTAATTATCAGTTTACTAATCATGAATTAACCACTATACACTCGTAATTCAATGATGCGCAATATATTTCCATTACCATGGTCACGGAGAGGAATTAACAGAAATTATATAAATATGTGGGCAACTGCAGGCTACGTGATGGCTTGGTTTTGATGTATGTTCCTAGTTAATATGCATTGAATTACGGTGGTGGTTCATCTTCGTTCCAAATAAAGAAATAAACACCAAGAAAGATCGTTTCTTAGTCCATGTTGACGATCGTCTAGTACTACGTGTTTACCGTAGGCCAGAGAAGTACGTTCTACACCCCAGAGTCTGGCCCACGCTCTGGAATGTGGTACGCATTTCATTTCAACTTCACTTCTCCTCGTCCGTTTATCGTATGTGACGTCACAGGCCCAAAAACGGATCCCCAACAAACGGCTAGTGTGAACCGGGCTTAAGACTTGGGGTTATAGTGATTAATAGTGCAACTCAAAACATAGACTTAGAGCTATAGTGGTTAGTGTGCTACTTCAATATGTCAAGTAAATGAGTTAGCTATTGATAGTATACATTAATATTATATATTGAGTTGAGATGAGATAAAATAAGTAGAGTTTTTAAGAGTGAAAAGGGGTGTAAGTAAGAAGAGGAGAGCAGGACTTCCCTCTCTCGTGGTCAGGTTTATAGTGACTGGTATCAGGCTCTCAGAGAGTGAGCCTGAGTGTGGTGAGTTGGGTGAAGGTGTCATCACTGACCCTGGGGCTTGTTTAACATTCCACAAATACAGTATCGTCTAAGGGAGGAAAATTTATATTTTTGCTTGTTGATAATTCATTAGTATAAACAATCTAAATAAATATATATATATATACCGGTATATATATATATCTGTGTGATCTGATTAAAATAAGGGTTATGGAAGTTAAATTAGATATGTGAATATTTAAGAGGTTATTAGATATGATTTATAAATTAAATATGGTATTTAACGATATTATAATTATATGAATGATAGGTATTATGGTTATGCAATATATATAAAAGCAATCGTAGAATGGTGCTGGAACTATGGACAATAGTTAGAGGGTGGGCTTTGAATATATATATTTACTATGTGTGTATATATATATATAATTTATATATATATATATATATATTTATATATATATATATATATATATATATATATATATATATATATTTTTTTTTTTTTAACCCATTGGCTGCGGCTATGTTTGGGCTATTTAGGGCATATTCAGCCACTCCTGAATGATAAATCAAGCATCTGCATTAAATGAACTGTATTCTGCCAAAAACTAGGAGAAAATAGCTTCAAAATGAGACCAGAACAAGCCCCGTACGTGGTCTGGTTCACCCGCAGCGGTGCCAGTGAAACGCGGGAAACCCGCTATTTGGTAGCACTCGCTCACTTGGCTACACTGTTGTGAGAGAGAGAGAGAGACCCGCGCGAGACACAGTCTACCTCAGTGAGCCGCTCGCTGCTCTGAGGGACGGAGGTGGGCCCCTCACGCTCCCGCCCACTGACACTCGATTTTTACGGTTTTTACAGGCTTTTAAAGCCTGGAAATTGCTGTAACTTGCCAGGACGTTCCAGAACGTCATCCGCAGCGAAAGACCTTCGTCTACGTATTGTGAAAAACCTGTTATCCTCCGGTAAATTGCGGGGGTGAGTGCGTGAAGTGAGAGACAGTGAATGGATTGATGGATTCATGTTTTTCATAATACGTGTTGCTAGCTCCTCCCTCTCTTCCCATGGTTACAGCATCCACCCGCACCATGCACCAGTATCAACACTACAATATGTGGGGGTCCCAGACGCCCAACTACGGACGACCTGGTACACCCATGCTAGTGAACCCTGGACCACCTAATAAATAGCATGATTCCAGGGGCTGTGTTCAATATTTCAATGGGATCCCTCATGGGCTCTGCCTCACCCGGCCCTCCAATCTCTCAGTTTAGTACGACCATCCACACCCCGTCACACCCCACCACATCCACACCAGACAGATCAAGAGATAAATATGTTGATAGTGTTAAATATGTTTTTCTAGTCTCCTTTATTTGTCTGTGCTATGTGTGAGGGCCAGTTCTTGAAACTGTTCAGCATTTATTGTTTTCCTGTATGCTATGTCCATGTTCCTATTTACTGGTCTGTGATATGCAATATGTGAGTGTGGGTCGATACTCTGTTGCAATTTATATTTGTATTAAATGAAAATGTTTTCATAAAATAAATGTTTATTGAAATTACTATCTTATATTTCTTACCTCTTTATATCATATTATCCTGTCATGGTACACTTCCCTGGGGTGAATTAAAGTAATCCTTAAGGTAGTTTCGAAGTGTCTTTCCAGCTGTTGTCCCAGTGATCCCAGGTCATAAAGTGTCTGTCCTTCCCTACATGCCCCCGGGATGGGTTGATATGAATAAGAGTCCTCTTCATCCACCAGGGTGGCAAAATGGGAAGAATACCACAGGCGCATAAGATAGTGGAGACAGCAACAGACAAACACAACCGACTCCACTCTCTTGGGTTAGTGGATAAATGTTGTGAGAAGGCATCTCCATCTGTGAAAAAGAAAAACAAAGTTAAAAGCAGAGTAAAACCTTATGACTGTAAATCAAATGAAAAGTGAGACACAAATAGAATATTGACACACATAAACATAACTCATGCTTAATGCATAGAAATGAAGGACATGGGAGAGAGGAAAGTTATGTAATTGAACATAATAAACATTCTAAGCAAAATAATAAAGTCAAATAATTAATGAAGTATAAATATATATATTTCATATTTGGGAGCTGGTCCCATCCAGAGTGAGGTTTGGCATCCTCTACTCAACCTTACCTGTTTCTGTCTGTCTCTTTTACTGTTCTACTTTTACTTCTGGGGGCAGGGGGCTAGGAATATTCCTCCCCTTGTAAAATTCACCTACTAGACGAGACAGGAAAAGATCCCGGACCCTCTGTCTCGAGTTGGCCGCCCCAGCTGTGGGGTGTGTGCCTAGGTATATACATACATACACATAACTTTATTGATAGTTAAATAATTTGAGAATGAAAGAGAATATTGAAGTACCATACATAACAAACATACGAACAAGGCAATGTAATTGCAAAGATAGACAAATCTACAGGTACTGTTGAGAAATGGTAAGCAATGCAAACAAAGAACTACGATACAATATATAGAACAATATCGACCATTAATAAAAATAAAATACATATTCATAACACCTGTGATTTCACTATTCAGAAGGATTTAAGGCTATAACATGACTGTGCTTTAGGGCTGGTATGATGTCCATAAAATTAAGGGATAGGTTTAAAATGTTGGAAAGTGGGAATGCATCATCTCCGAGCAAGTAGTAGAGTACAAGCCGGTCACCACCAGGTAAGGGCTTAGGAGCAGGCAGGCCGACGATGTTAACTTCCAGAGCCTCCCTGATTGGAGTGGCAGAGAAAATTCCCCCCATCTGAAGAACAGCCAGCAGCACAAACATTACGGTACTGGAACTTGCCGCCTGCATCCACCAATGCAATGAGCACAATTGAATGGATACCCTTATAGTTAGTTGTAGTAGTGTGATCCACCATTGGGGGTCATCTGATGGCAACATGTTTATAAAAGGCACATACTACGTGAGGAAATTCTATTTTTGGGCAAACGTGGAGACCACCTCCTTCCATTGCTCAGGCGTCTTAGGGCAGGTAATGACTTTATCCTGGTACTCTGCAATTATGGCCTCGCAGGTCTCGGGTACGACGCGGGATTTAGTGTTGCGGGCCACTCTGAAACCATATTGTAGTGTCTTGCGGCTGTCTCCAGTCGACAGGTATCGTAGAGTGATTGCCAACCTCAACCCAGGTGCCAATGCATTCCTCCAGACTGTCTCCTGCTTCTCAATTCGGGGGCCAACCCTATCCAGCAGCTCCTTGAACATGTTGACAGGCATTCACATAAAATTCTTGAAGCCATAGGCGTCCTCCATTTGAAACTCCCTGATCAGTTTGTCAAACTGCCAGAACTGAGTATGTCACAGCAGCCACGACCTACTCCACAGGGTTTTCTTCCTCTACTGTTTCCTCCATTTGTTAATCAGTACCCAGCATATTGCAACATCAATATTGGCAGTTTCAGAGGGCAATTCAGGAATTTCATATTGCGGGTGTTCAGGAAGGCACCAGGTAGACGTGCCAGGTTTCTAGGGTGACGACAAATGACGGTTCTGGCCTCATCCGCTCCTTTGATACTCAGGCCATCATGGAAATTCCTTTCAGGACACTCGGTATGTAGTCTTGCACACTCTTAATGCACTTTAACACACTCTTGTTGGTTGTAGCACAGTCGTAGTGACTCATTCCATACTCTTGAACCATTGTTGACCATTATTCTTAAAATGTTGCCTAATGCGTGGTAACTCATAACAATTCGTTGTGGCTACAAACTGACTTTTTGCATACTAGGTTGTATGGCACTCGTAACACGATCGTAATATACATGTCAGATGCTTGACTCATGGCCAATATCTTTGATTATGTGACTAGTTCGGACTTGGCTGGACTCTTGGCCCTACTCGTTAATGTATGAACCCCCCTTTTAGACCCATTGCTTTTTGTTTTGTTTATAAATGATCTCCCTGAATTGATAAGAAATTACAATTATATTTATTTGTATGTTGATGATACCAAATGTTTTCAAAGAATAAATAACTGATGATCGTCATGAACTGCAAGAAGACATACATTAAATGAAAAAGTTGTCAGAAAAAAGGTTATTGTAATGTAAATATATGAGCATTGGTAAGTCAGATACAGACAGGCTTGAATATATAATGTATAACAAGATGCAAGAGGTACACACTGAGAAGATGCAAGAGGTACACACTGAGAAGATGCAAGAGGTACACACTGAGAAGGATATTTGAGTAGTAATAGATAATAAGTTGAGCTGTTCTGTACATTTCGCTAAAAACAAAATAGTAAACATATATATAGCTTTCGTTGAAAATGTTCAGTGGCGATCAACTAAATAAATGCCTTCATAGAAAGATCTAACTTTAGGGGGATAAATATCTAGTGGAGATACTGCATGGTAGAAACATTTAAGATACTGTGTGGAGGGCATGATGAAGAAGTATGTGAAGATATATTTATGATAAGATAAGTCATAGCAATAAGATAACGAGAGGGCACCATAATAAGATAACGAGAGGGCACCATAATAAGATAACGAGAGGGCACCATAATAAGATAACGAGAGGGCACCATAATAAGATATATTTATGATAAGATAAGTCATAGCAATAATATAACGAGAGGGCACCATAATAAGATAACGAGAGGGCACCATAATAAGATAACGAGAGGGCACCATAATAAGATATATTTATGATAAGATAAGTCATAGCAATAAGATAACGAGAGGGCACCATAATAAGATAACGAGAGGGCACCATAATAAGATAACGAGAGGGCACCATAATAAGATAACGAGAGGGCACCATAATAAGATATATTTATGATAAGATAAGTCATAGCAATAATATAACGAGAGGGCACCATAAGCTAATTAACGAGAGGGCACCATAAGCTAATTAACGAGAGGGCACCATAAGCTAATTCACGAGAGGGCACCATAAGCTAATTAACGAAAGGGCACCATAAGCTAATTAAATTTAATTTTTTGGAAAGAACAAGATCAAAGGTACAACTATAGAGCACTTATTATACAGTATATACACTCGACCACCACCGTAATCCAGTTAGTACTTTAGAGCTAGACACACAGGCCCAATAATCCTCTACCAGAATGTCCACTGTGAGTAGATCTTAACCAATCCCAACTCAACCAATACTGTTCAGATAGGTTAGGTTAAGTTAGGATATTACTGAGTGGCAGTGGATTGGTATATTCTGGTAAATTTGAAATTGGTTAATTTTTACTAGTTGAAGCTATTTATTGGTTGATTATGGGCACAGGTGGGTGTTGTTCTTCGTGTTGATGCTGTTGTCTGTAACAGTGGCTCCAGGTTTTCAATTCTCATGCTATTATCAGTGAAGAAAAAAGTGTTAATGGTTAGAGATAATATTATCGCGTGCATAAAACCTGAATCTAGTGTTAAATGAAAATCAAATTTGTGGTTTTCATCGGAACGTAAATCTAGGAAATACCTGACAATAGTTCTCCCAGCTACAGCCAAGAGGACACAGATGATTGGATTACATTGTTTGGAAACTAGGCCTTCATGTAAGAATCTTTAATCCCTGTTTGGGGTTTCAAGCACCGTCTGAAGGGGAGGCAGACCGTTTGTTTGATCTATTAATTCATTTATTCATATATTTGTTTAGTTTCCTCCCTAGACCTCCATCAAGCTTAGAAAAATACATGCTTCAAGATAAATTTGTAATTTTTTTGGTAGAAAAATGTCCCGGCCGAAGGCCGTTTCCTCTTAAAATTGCAGGCTCGCTATCACTCGCCAGGAAATAATCGACACCTAAATGGCACGAAAGGTCTTAAAATTTACAACGAAATGGGGTGAAAGGTGTTAAAATCGCCAAACTAATGAGCTGACCTTCTTATAATCTCAAAACTAGTGGGGCTAAACATTAGGAAGAAGGGAGTCCAGAAAAACGGTCTGCCTCCCCTTAACTCTGGATCAGTGGGTATCAAGGAAATTCTGTGAGTTACAAACTACTATTTTTATATTGTTCCTTTAATAGGTATCACCAGTTACTCCACCAACACGCTGAAAGAAAGTATTCATCATGAGCTGCACCTGAACCTCGACAGTATCCAGTTTTGATAGATATTGAAGGTAATGACACCGGTAAACAATATTTATCTTGCACTTACTAGAATACCCTTCACAAATATACTAACCATTTTGATGATGAATATGTAATATACGATGATACTTAGGTGGTGGTATATTGAGATTATATATCTTGCTAGGAGGATTATGTTGACGAATTCAATTGTTTAAGTATAATGTAAACCATTGACTACAGAAGATCTGACTGGACACGAAAATGGAACTTTGCAGTAAGGGGCCCAAAATCGGAGAACGAACCCCCAAGTTCGAACCTTGAAACCACATAAATGTGATATTTTCGCGGTTTCGAGGTTCGAACTTGGGGGTTCGTTCTCCGATTTTGGGTCCCTTACTGCAAAGTTCCATTTTCGTGTCCAGTCCAGATCTACTGTTGTCTATGTGTAAACTAATTACAACCATCAATAGTGGGCAAGTATAAAAGAAAGACCAACTCCAACAACAACCAAGACCATCAATAATTTAATATGATGAGGAACTACGATTTTTCTTAAACAGAAATTTTTGTACTGGTATGCATTAAGTTTCCATTGGCCTTACAACACATTACTTCACGTCATTTAAATAACCATCGGAGCATTATCCTTTCTTTCTTTAACAAAACTTTGTTGACAACGTTTCCCACATAGCTTCATCAAGTCCGTATAATCATGTGTCACTTTGACCTGATGAAGCTATATTATGTGAAACATTGTTAATAAAGGGCTCCTCGTCATATGGTGTTTATAGACACAAAGTTACATATTATCAACGGCTTGTCTTGATCTCTTGATACCTGGAAGTCATCCCAAGGAGAATAACTTCTTGTAGCTATTACATTACTATAAAATTAAAACATTCGTTAATATCTTTGAGTAAACTCTAAATAAATTATCATTTAAGATAATATGAATAATTTCGACCAGCCAAAATATTGCAAATACTAACTATTTTTGTTGATTGAAAGTTAGCCAATTAATGTCTTTGATCGGAAACTCTGGAATAAAAACAAAATTTTAACAACTACTATTAGAACTTTTCACATAATGGCTTAATCAAAGGCTACCTCCGTGTGTCGCGATACATGACCAACTTTTTTAGAAAGTTGCTAAAAAGATTCAGGGTAAATGATGCATTACTCGTTCCATAATATGCTTCCATAATAGACTCCAAGTTAGGTTAGCTCGAGTATCATGACTGGTCGTGTTAGGTGGAGAAGCATCAATGTATCCTGGTTGTTAATTAGTCAACTTTATTCTAAAATACGTCTAATTAAGGGGAGACTGACCGTTTGTTTGGTCTATTAATATATTTATTCATATATTTGTTTAGTTTCCTCGCTAGACTTCCATCAAGCTTAGAAAAACACCCCCTAGACCCCCCCTTCAAGATAAATTTGTAAATTATTCGGTAGAAAAATGTCCCGGCCGAAGGCCGGTTCCTCTTAAAATTGCAGGCTCGCTATCGCTCGCCAGGAAATAATCGACACCTAAATGGCACGATAGGTCTTAAAATTGACAACGAAATGGGTCGAAAGTTGTTAAAATCACCAAACTAATGGGCCGAAGGTCTTATAATCTCAAAACTAGTGGGGTTAAATATTAGGGAGAAGGGGGTCCAGGAAAACGGTCTGCCTCCCCTTAACCCTTAACTGGCGGCGCGCAACTTATGTCGTGTGAAATAAATTTGGACTAAGTGGCGGTTCACAACTTATGTCGAGCGCCATTTTCAGCACGTAATGTTGCTGAGAGAGAGAACTGAGCGGTGTGAGGAGCCTAGCAACTGTATGACCACTCACGACCACCGCGGTGGACCAACTGAGGTGACTTCCACCCTTCCCTCCCCTCTCTCACTCGCTACACAGGGAATTATGTAGGGAAATTACCTAATTACAGGGTTTTTGCACTCGTGTTGCACGATCGTTGCAAGAGAACCAGCGGTCGTACAAGGATGGTTCGGGTGTCATTGGAAAGCTCTGTTTACGCCCTTTCAGGGATGTATACTTGTTTTATGCTCTGGGTCTTATTTAGGCATGACAATGATCACGTAAACAACCCTGTTTAAGGTAAAAACACCCCGCTGGGCGCTACGGTCCGCTAGACCGCCTAGCCTGCCAATAAGGTGTTAAACACCATACTGAAGCTATGTTTTGTTCATAATTTCATTATTTACTGAAGAATCTATAGTTATTTACTGAAGAATCTATAGTTATTTACTGAAGAATCTATAGTTATTTACTGAAGAATCTATAGTTATTTACTGAAGAATCTATAGTTATTTACTGAAGAATCTATAGTTATTTACTGAAGAATCTATAATTATTTACTGATGAATCAACTCATAGGATGCCCGATGGAATTGTACATAAGGGGAGGCAGACCGATTTTCTGGACCCCTTTCTCCCTAATGTTTAGCCCCACTAGTTTTGAGATTATAAGACGTTCGGCCCATTAGTTTGGCGATTTTAACACCTTTTGCCCCATTTTGTTGTCAATTTTAAGACCTTTCGTGCCATTTAGGTGTCGACTTTTTTTCCTGGCGAGTAATAGCGAGCCTGCAATTTTAAGAGGAACCGGCCTTCAGCCGGGAAATTTTTCTACCGAAAAATGTACAAGTTTATCCTGAAGGGGGGTCCAGGGGTGTTATTCTAAGCTTGATGGAGGTCTAGGGAGGAAACTAAAAAAATATATGAATAAATGAATTAACAGACCAAACAAACGGTCTGCCTCCCCTTAATAGCATGATACAGAGATGGTGTGATGTGAGATGGTTCAAGGTTTGAAACTTATATTCGTATTAAAGAAATTGCAGGAAACCTTCCAAGGTCCAATTTTCCCACAATTAGCACATAATTTCATCACAAAGATAGATACAAGTCAATTGGTAAAATGTATGGTACTTCTATTATGGACAACTATTTGGGCAGGAAGACCACCATTGAGATGGAGAGACTGTGTAAGAAAGGCTTTGGATGATAGAGGAATGACTATAGATCAGGCAGGGGAAGTGGTGGTGGACAGGAGTGAATGGAGAATGCTTGTGAATAGTTGAGTGAACACGTGGTCATTTGGAGTAAGGGGTCGGGCGCAAGTTGGACTAGATAATAGTCCATCAGGCGCCTGGCCCGGGGAGACGATTAATATGAAGGGTGCGCCTGGCAGTGTGGTGGGAGGGCTTGTGGCTTTGGCTCCGCTGCATGTCTGCCTGCCGAGATCGGAACCTCTCCGGGTGGTCGGGGGCCGGGGGAGTGCTGAAGTGACCTTGGTGACCCGGGTCTCTGGGTCTTCTCCTGGGTGACCTGGATGTGTGTGAGTTTGTGTTTTTTATCTGTGTTTATTTGTTGTTTTATGTTGTCTTTGTGTTTTCCCTGTTCTTGCTCTGTCTTGAGTCGGCTACCCCCAAAATGGGGATTGGGCCTGAACATATAGATAGAGCATATAGATAGATAGATAGATTTGGGCGTTTCTTGGGAGGAAAAATCCGGAGCAAATGATTATACTAAAGATAATTCTTGAAGTGTGCAATAATTAGCTTTACTACTCTGTAATCAATATGTTATATATAAGAGAAAGATATTTGCAAAAACACGTGATAGTAGTCCAGCATCATGATATTTTACTAATGTGGTTTACCCATATAGGTAAACAATATTTTGTCCATTTGATTAGGTAAAGAAATCCTTACCGAATCAATCGTATTAAAACTATGCCTTGACAGAGTCTCCGAACAAGCTGTACCAACGCTCTCTATATTCATTATAATACAAAATGCACTATGCGCATAAAGAGGCAAGATCTTCACAAGTTACCTATATTCCTTATATATTCTAAACCGTCTCGGCGGTGAGGTTTCTCCCGGTAATTTTAGGATAGGTTGGTTGAATTCCCGATGTTATAAATGGCTATGAATAATAGAGATTCAGTTATCGGAGGTCAGTGTAGGCATCAACTATTCTTCAGTCATTTATCATACAATAGTTTGAGGGAAATATAGAACTGTAATAATAATAATAATAATAATAATAATAATAATTGTGGAGCCTAATCTCCCAGTCAATCAAGAAAGAGATATAAACAGTGAAAATCAGTCAACGAAATGTGCATTTTGGAAGGTAGACGAGAAGTGTGGGTTTGGAAACCTCATAGCCAAACAGCCCAACATTACCTGCGAAGAGGAAGGAGTCTTGTCAGCCACCTTGACCCGCCTACCTGCTCACTAATTGGTCAATTGGTACATCTGACATCTTTATAACCCTTCAACACCTCATATCCCATCTACAACCAATTTATTCCCTTCGTTCAAGCCACTTACTCCACTAAGTCCCGAGAAAATAAGGAACAATCGTTGCCGGTATTTTATTATGAGGAGTGGAAACAAGAGAAACGTGAAGAAGTGAAGCAAAATAGCCGCCAGGGAGGAGGTATCACAGTCCCCCCAGCTCATCCAATCAATGCGCTCGCTGACGTGACGGGCGGGTATATAAGGAGGGGGCGGAGAAAGTTACCCGAGTGCTCTCTGAGCTTCCATCATGGGAACATTACGACTCTACAGCTCTCTCTACTCACTACCACTACCAACATGCCCCTAGCAACTTCCACCACAGTTGCTGGGAAGGAGAAGTGGTATAATGTGAAAAGGGGATAAGGCTTCATTACCAGAAATGACAATGGAGCTGACATTTTCGTCCACAAAAGCCGAATCTCCTCTCCAAACCCACAACACACAGTGCCTTCTCTTGGCGACGGGGAGAGGGTACTTTTTAAGACCATAATGGGGAAAAAAGGGGAGGAGGCAGATCACATCACAGGACCAAATGGAGCTGTATTAAGAGGGTCCAGACACACCTGGGCAAGGAAAAAGGAGGAGGAGAAAAAGAAAATGACTGACTACTAGCTACCAGTGAGCTATGACCAAACACCCAGTGATAGATCAGAAGTAATTCAGATCATAATCACAATGGCCATGGCACTTGCTGGTGGGGACCACCTACTCTTTAGGGAGTTCCTACCAAACCTCGTGAAGGCTAACAACCTTCCCTCGATCTCCATCCCAGCACTCCAACCCAAAAATCGTGTCTGGCCCCTGGAGCTTATACCCACTCAAGCTCTACGAACACCCAAGAGTCGGCCCCCATTACGACTTGACCTACCCAAGCCACTCAACCGTAACAACACGGCAGAAGCTCAAACCGAAGTTCCCACCACATCGCCAACATCCGAGAAAAGCCTCAGCCCTACTGCCTCTCCCGACGGTAAGGTAGAGGAGACAGAGGAAGAAATGGAAGCAGAAGAGCAGAAGCCATTACCCAACACCAGAACAATCTCTTGGCTGCAACCTGAAAAGGACACCATTCGTCTCCCTCTTTAGTCAAACACCAGAAGAGGAAACGACCGACCACAGAGTACTGGACTCACCACCGCCACAAGAAGAACAAGCTAAGGAAGTACAGACCTCACCAACACCAAAAGAAGAAGCACAAGCCGCCCCCAAGTCTCCAATTCATCCTCCCGCATCACAGCCACTCAACAAGCCTTGTGACTACGAACATATCTTCAACACTGGTTACATTGATGGATTCCTGAAACCAGAGCGTGTAAGCTTCGGCATCACGCTCAAGAACTTGGTGCCAAAGACTTTCCGTCAAAGTTACGTTACCAGCTGCGGCCGAAATTGCACCTGCATCTACCACCAACGAAATCGTAAAGGTAGGACCATCTGCCACACCTCAAAGCAAGAAATAGAAGGATCAGATGAGCCGCTCTCTGCTCTCAAGGACAACAAAGATAAGCACCAGAGGAAATTCAAACACTGCAAAACATGCTTCTATAAAGCAACTACAAAATTACACCACAACACTGGTGGGCCCGCCTATATATGGCAAAAGGCCCGCGTAGCACTTCGGTGCTGCAATCATTAAAAAAAAAAAAAGGCACCCCTGTCCTAGACCACTATTCCTCAAATGCCACTCACCTTCTCCCGACCATATCCCAGTAACTGTCTCACCCACTAATAAAGTACTCCGTCTAACTTTCAACAGAAAACGGCACTTTCATAGTCACTCAAATCAAATCATCCCCATTGCTGTACATTCCCTTCAATCAATTTTCCGTTTCAGAAATGTTTCAATATAAATAAATATTTCATGTACTGTATAAATTATAAAGCCCTAATCAGGCCCCTTCTTTGCAATGCCCCACTCACCAGCACTCTTTCGGCCAGTACTCACATAATTGAACTCCAGAGAGTCCAAAACAAAGCACTGAGGTGGATATATGGAACTCAGTGGTATGAGTCCCAAACATCGGACCATCTACATAAACTCTCCAGCATCCCCCCAATTAACATTTATTGTAACTTTCTGGTGAGTAAACAACTTGAAAAACTTAACATTTTTGATCACTTTGGCCAAATTTTTTATAATATTACTGAACCCCTCCGCCCTTGGTCAAACCTTTTACACTCTATTAACAGAGAGGCTCCCAACCCCCAAATCACTTAAAATAACTTTGACACACCACAAACTTACAGTAAGTTTCACCATTCATTTAACCGCCTACCATCCAAAGTTTTATCGAAAATCACAAATCACACACTGTAAAGTAACCTCATAATGATATAACAGTGCAACCACCTCCAAACTCAGCAGTTGACAGCTATGCCTAGGCTTCCTCTTTAAGCCCTTCCCATTCAAAATTGCCAGGCTGCCTTTTTAGACCCTTACCATCCGAAATTGCCACCTTTTGCAACATTAATACCCAAAATGACAAATCTATAGGCCTTTACCACACAACATTAAGTCTCCACCCCTTCTTGACATGCCATACTGAATCTCTTCAATGTTCCCTCAATATAATTGACATAAATCAACCTCCACCAATCCCAGTTTTACAACTCATGCGCGTTAGGCCAAGCTCCAACACTCGTTATTCTCCTACTTTAACACTGTGTCTCTTACTACACCAATAATAACTTCCCTTCTTTCACCCTCACCCACCTTTTCTATATTAATTCATTGATTCATTGATTCATTGATGACATAGCCAGAGCACCAGACGGCACTAGCCTGCCATCACCATTTCTCAGGGCACTCTCTCCCGTCCTACCCTATTTGTGGGGCAGATAAGTGAAACAATCGTTCATATGGTGATACAAGCACCAAATTTGGCATGGATATCCTCCAGAGGCTATATTTTAAGAACATAATGTTAGCCATTTTTCAAGATGGCCGCCAATGCGATAATGTTTTGACATGACATTTGACACAGATGTCCAACGTGAATGATATTGGTACCAATTCTAATGTTATTTACCATGCAGAAAACAATGTTATAATTCTTTAATGTCTCAGAATCTTATTAACCACTGAAAAATGCAAGATGGCCACCAGATTCCTTATTTGTCACTAACAAATGGTCTCATAGTACTTCTGAGCTTTACTTTTGGTATCTTAATGGATTTACTGGGGTCAAAAATATAGGAATCAACACCAATATCATTCATATCGGACGTACTGATCAAATTGTGCATCACAATGTGTATTTTCATGAACTCATTGGCAGCCATCTTGAAAAATGGCGGCCATCTTGCATTTATAAGTGGTTTATAAGATTGTGTGACATTTAAGAATGATGGCATCGTTTCCAGCATAGTAAATAACATTAGCATTGGAACCAATATATTTTATATTGGACATCTGTGTCAAATTTCATGTCAAAACGTTATTGCATTGGTGGCCATCTTGGATTTTCTGGTGGCTAAATTTTGTTTTCTTAAGATATAGCCTCTCGTGGATATTCATGCCAAATTTGGTGTTTGTATCATCATTTGAACGATTCAAGGTAAAATCTGCACTTACAGTATATCCGCCCCACTATATCCTTATAGCCTCAACAGGGATTAGAGGAAGTAGGTCTACAAGAGGATACGAGAAGGAAGATGAACAACGGTAGTTACAAGATTCCAAGAGATGAATTGCCAAGTCTCCATATGCGAGATCCATCTACATTATCCGAGAACCTGCTCGCACATAGCCCATTTGTTTTTTCTATGTGGATGAGGGACACAACAGTCAAAACTGCCTGCGATGAGTGCCTCCTCCAGAGTTGAAAGAGTGACAGGGCCAAAATCAAGGAACAGTCGAGCCAAAATGCCTGGACACACTGAGTTTGAAGCAATGTAAGTCATAGGATGAGGGAAATATAGATTCAGGGAGATAATTCCAGAGCTCAGCTGTTGAATAGAAGAAAGATTGGGAGTATTGTATCACTCTTAAGTTGCAGAGTTGCACAGGGTAGGGGTGGGATGTGTTGCAAGACGGGTATTGTGTAGTATGTACCCTATGTAGAGGAGGTGGTATACACTGAAAGAGCTCTGAGGAACACTGATTATTGTAGTAGCGATAGAATAGCGAGAGAGGTGCAACATGCGGTGAAGAGAGAGAGATTGCAGAGAGTCGGTGAGTGGACGGGAGTTAATGATGCGAAAGGCTTTCCTTTCTACTTTGTCTAGGAGTTCTGTGTGAGAGGATCCTCCCCACACATGTGAACAATACTCAATACAAGGACACACTGTGCCCCTGTACAGAGCAAGAAGCTGTGCAGGGGTAAATTAAATCTTGAGGAGGTTGAGCACTCCCATCTTCTTGGAGACTGCCTTAAAAATACTGGTAATATGGTCCTACCAAAAGAGAGATCATAGGAGAAAGAGACCCCGGGAATACTGAGAGACGATGAAAGGTTGATTTTTGTATTGTTGAAGTATAAAGGATAGCCCTCTGGGAGTTCACGATGGGTAGATAGATGGAGAAATTGGGTTTTGGAAGCATTAAAGGTAACAAGGTTTTTTCTGCCCCAATGGGGGACCGGATAGCATCATCTGCTACTCTTTCACAAGCACCCAAAAGTAATCAGTTTCCATCCAGCGAGTCTAAATATTTCTGCGATGTTTATCTCTCCCCTAATTCTACTAACTATTCAAATTTCTTTGACTATCTAAATTCAAATGTGGAACACATTCTATCCATCTCTCCTTTCGCAGATATCTCCATCCTAGGAGATTTCAACGTTCACCACCGCCAATGGCTCTCCTCTCTCTCCACTGACCAAGCTCGTGAACAAGCCTACATCTTTTCTATTCTAAATGACCTAGAGCAGTTAATCCAGCAACCCCCCCGTATCCCGGATTGCTTCTGAGATCGGCCCAACATTCTTGACCTATTTCTAACTTCTAACCCTTCTGCTTATACTATAAATCTGTTCTCTCCTTTGGGCTCCTCCGACCATAAACTTATCTCTGCCACCTGTCCTATCTCTCCCGTACAGCCACCCGATCCTCCCAGCCGGCGGTGCTTGTGGCACTTTGGCGCTGCTGACTGGGAAGCTCTCCGGCAGTACTTCATTGATTTCTCATTGAATGACTTTTGTTTCCGTGGCCGGGGACCTTCGGAGAGTGCTGAACTCATTACCGAGGTAATCCTCTCGGGCATGGAAGTGTACATTCCATTTTATTTCTCTCAGTCCAATGCTAACAAATCTTAGTTTACTCATGCTTGTTCTACTGCTGTCCGCAACTAGGAGGAGTCATTCAAACAGTACCAACGTCTTCAAATTCAAGAATCTCATTCTTCCTATGTTTTTGCCCATAATCAAGCCAAATCGGTTCTTTGATTTGCCAAATACTCTTTCATCAATAATAAATGCACTGAACTATCCAACTCTAGCTCTTCCCAAGCTTTCTGGCAACTAGCCAAAAACCTCTCCAACAATTTCTCTTCCTCGTCTTTCCCTCCCCTTTTTCACTCTGACGGCACTACCGTCACGTCTTCCTCTGACAAAGCTCAACTCTTCGCCCAAACCTTCGCTAAAAACTCCACCTTGGATGATTTTGGTGCTATTCCTCTCCTCCCTCCTCTTCCCATGTATGCCTAATATACTAATCTCTTCTAAAGATGTACTTTCTACCCTCTCTGGGCTTATTAACCTGACAAGCGCGAAATAGACCTAGGGGCTAGGGTAGTTATTTGTGCATTTCTAGCCTTGGATTCTGACAGAATTCGTTTTATTTACAATATAGAGCATTATTTGTTTTCGGTATGCTTTTATTTTACATATATGATGTATATATGAACCTTCAAGAGTGCTAAAATAAGTGGGAAAAGCATTTGGGTGGTGAAAAACGAAGATATTGGCCACCCGGTCATAATCTCAGGCGAGAGAGAGCCACAGGCAACCCTCCTCTCTCGCTGTCTGTGAGATAACTGAGACGAGCGGGGCGGTGTGGGCCGGTGTCTGGGTGTTACATAACGATCTTTTCTGCAACCCACTTGTGCTGCATTATCGCGGGAGAGAAAAATAACCGATAAATGATGATAATAAGAGGAAAAATAGGTGATAATTGAGGAGGGGAGGGAGGGGGGAATAAGGTGGGGAAGGAGGGGAGGGGGGTGGGTGAGATTTACATGGATGAGTACTGGAGGGGAATTATCTCACCTAGAGACAAATTCCTTTGTTTTGATAGGCCCTTTTTTTTTTGTGGAAGGCTTTTTTTATGGTCTTGCTTCCGTGAGGCCTATCGCGTTCCCTATAGGAAGCCTTCCGTGAGGCCTATCGCGCTTGCCGGGTTAATACTAAGGTGTACAGACCAGATGGTATTCCTCCTGTTGTGCTAAAAAACTGTGCTTCCGTACTGACTCCCTGCCTAGGCAAACTCTTCCGTATCTGTCTCTCCTCTATCGTCTTCCCATCTTGTTGGAAGTTTGCTCTCATTCAACCTGTCTCAAAGAAGGGTGACCTCTCTCAACCCTCCAACTATTGTCTATTGCACTCATTTCATGCATCTCCAAAGTTTTTGTAACTCTTCTTGTCAAAATTTCTTAAACATATCTCTTCTCATATTCTACTCTCAGATCACCAGTATGGCTTCCTTAAGGGTCACTCTACTGGTGATCTTCTTTCATATCTTACTAACTCTTGATCATCCTCCTTTTGGGACTTCGGTGAGATCTTTACTATTGGGCTAAACATATCGAAGGCCTTTGTGAGAATTCGATAGTAAACAAAGCAAAATTTACCTATAAACTCACAAGAGTTAACTTACTTTTATTGGTTGATAGGGATAGATAGCTCAATGATAGTGGTAGGAATAGATAGAAGATATAGTGGCCACTAAGAGATAAGAATTAGGATGACTTAGCAGGAAACAGGTGGTTGTATTGGAGCGGCTAGAAGGAGTTGTTCTCGAGGTCGTAGCTAAAGCGAGTCTAGTTTGTTTTGGAGCGAGGGACTCTCAGGTTCCCGAATATGACGCATGCGCAGTTATCTTGTCTACCAATGCGTCATTTAACTAACTACAAGATATACCGGATTTATTATAATGACAACCCGATATAATAATGGATAATAAACCCATATAAACTTAATACGAAATAGTATACATCTTTTATATAGATATATAACTTAGCCTAATACTGGCGCCTAATTTGAACTTCCAGTATGTTTACTTAACCTAAACTGTCAAGTTACTTACGAGTCTCGACAGCCTTCAACAGAGTGTGGCACAAATTTCTAATTTCTAAACTACCCTCCTTGGGATTCTATCCCTCCATCTGTACCTTTACCTCTAATTTCCTTTCTGGCCGTTCCATAGTTGTGGTTGTGGACGGCCATCGCTCACTTCCTCAACCTATTAACTCCGGTGTTCCTCAGGGTTCTGTCCTATCTTCAGTTATCTTTCTAATATTAATTAATGATCTTCTCAACTGTACCTCCAGTCCTATCCATTTATATGCTGATGACTCTACCTTAAATTGTTCAACTTGTTTTTCAGAATGCCCCAACAAGCAATCACTCAAAAACTCATGTGATGAAATCATATAATACTTATCTTCTGATCTATCAACCATTTACAATTGGGGCAGAGAAAATTGTATTACATTCAATTCTTCCAAAACCAAATTTCTCCATTAATCTACCTGTTAAGAACCCCCACAGGTCTATCTCTTATAATTCAACAATACACAAATCAAGCCTTCATCTTCTCTCAGTATTCTCTTTTTCTCAAGATCTTCCTTGGAAAGATCATATTACCACTCCTGCTAAAATTGCTTCCCAGAAGCTTGGTGTGCTCAAACCGCCTCTTGGGTATTTTTAGTCCTGCACAGTTTCTTGCTCTGTACAGGGCCCCAGTGTATTGAGTATTATTCGCATGTGTGGGCAGGATCCTCTCACACACCACTTCTTGACAAAGTACAAAAAAAAAAAAAAAAAAAAATCTCATTAATTCTCTGCAATCTCTCTCTCTTTGCCGCAATGTTGCATCTCTCTCGCTATTATACCGCTATTACAATAATCAGTGTTCCTCAGAACTGTCTGTGTATATCACCTCATCTACGTAGAGTACATAGCACCCGACTAACAACACAATCCCACCCCTACTCTGTGCAACTCTCCAACCCAAGAGTGCAATGACATCCCCAATCTTTCTTCTATTCAACAGGTGAGCTATGTAACTCTCTTCCTGAATCCATCGTTCCCTTATCCTATGACTCTAACTGTTTCAAACTCCGTGTCTCCATGCATTTTGGCTCGAACATTCCTTGATTTTGGCCCTGCCACTCTTTCAACTCTTGGGGAAGTACTCATCACAGGCAGTTTTGCCTTTTGTCTCCCTTATCTACAAAGACAAATACAATAAATTTGATAATTTCGCTATAAGCTGAATTATTTTTTTATATGAAATTAGAACCATTTTCACACTCATTTCAAATGTGTCATCAACATTCATTTATCAGAAGTAATTTATTATATATGAATAACATAAAGATTAGTACTTGGCAAATAAATAGTATTCATGCATAACCAAAATATTCATGCTACGTAAATTTTCAGAAACAAGAATGACATTTAGTACAATCAATTATATCTCAATAGAAAGATGAAAAGCCAATCTACAATATCATAGTAGCAAAACCCACAAAATAGTAAATATATATTGATAACACTGATGTAGATTAATGTTATGTTTTTCCAACATCTTTTGACTTTGCACGATCATATATTAGAATTTTCAATGATGACAATAGGTTTGTATATATGAAACGAGAAGTATTCGTCATGCAATTTCCAAATATGCAATCAGAACATGTTGATCATTAATATTTTTGTTTACATGAATATAATAGCACAAGCATAATATATGAACCCAGTTCTTGGACAGTAGCGTACATTATTCTTGGTATATTTTGTTGCAAGTGTTTTAGAGCTATAAATTATGGTGTTACACATAGCTCATGATATGAGAAAGAAAATTTAACAAACCCAAAGTCCCTACTTCTAATATTTGATTTTATATGGATATTTATATAGGCAATGGTCGAACATGAATTACAGCACTCATAACTGTTTTATATTCAAAGGAGTTATATGGTGCACGGATATTACCTAACACAACGTACAAAAGATAATATTATAAGAAATATGACTATAACGTAGTATTCTAAAAATACTAACCTGTATTCCAAGCAGAATATCCGGCACGTTTAAAGGGATCGACCAGCTCACTAGCCCGTAAGCCTGCTCCAGTGTGAATGAGGACTCTCGCTCTCCCGACCTAGCGGGAGAGGATAGGTTGACTGAGAGAAGTGTTGCCAATGTTTCAGCATGTAAACTACCAAAACCTATCGTAGCTCAATTTATAGGTAATTGAATATTCAGTATAAGATTAATGAGGATAAATATTAGGGCTATATATACTGCATAAATATATATATAATATATCAACCAAGCACTAATATTGTCTTTTGGTCATGTAAACTGAACTGTATGAGCAGTCCTTAACCCTCTCATGCTTGGAACCGTGATTCGTGAAGAGTGTCCCTAAATGTACGGATATACGATTCAAGTATTGGGTACTTTAGAAATCAATTGAATGAAAACTGAATACTCAAATTGGGTATAAACTGGGCTACAATAAGTTTTGGTAGTGCCACGCTGAATGAAAACCTTGGCAGCACTGCTCTCAGTCAACCTCCACCCTCCCGATCGGTAGAGAGAGAGCAAGCCGTCAGTATCAGTCTAGCAGGCCGAGTTAAAGTGTGCGGGCCAGTCGCTTTAACCCAATCAGTGAGGGCATATTTCCGGTATATTAGGGCTCATTCAGGCAATCTTGATGGCTTAAGCAAATGCCTGAATGAAATAAAATGTTTATAGCAAAAACCTAGAAGAAAATAGCTTCAAAATTACACCAGAACGAGCTTTGTATCGCGAGGGGTTCACCCTCAGCGTTACTACAAACATCGGCAATATTCGCTATTAATTAGTAATGTCGCGCTACATTTCCCTTTGGCAATGCTGCATATATCTCGCGAGACATGGGGTGAGACTCTCAGTGTCGCGGCAGATGTGCCGGAGAGCGGACTGCGGCCTGCCGGCTCCTGCTCACTCGCACTCATCTCCACAGGGTTTAATTTACTGCAATTTAAAACCCTTTAAATGGCAGTAAATTGCCATGACGTACCTATACGGCTCCCGCAGTGATGTAGTTAAATATGGTAGATTTTTTAGTTGGACTACGGTTAGTGTATCTAAACTTTTATATGATAAAGTTTTATATCTTAAAATATTTTATTTCATTATATACAGTATATGTAGTGTAAGCTAATATCAGTTACAGTATAAATCGTTTCAATATATAACCGTTACGAGTTTTCATATTGTTTTCTGACAATTGCGTATTTATAAATAATCACATATAATCACAACAAATATTACAAGAATAATGTTCGCTAATTTGTACCGCGAGTCCATGAACCGCAGTCGTATATACATGTGCTATTATATTCATATAAATTCATAATTGTTTTCACTAACCCACGATAGACGATAGACAAGTTTTGACTGCATTTTTTGGAAAGTTTGTGTAAAATATTTGGTGTTTCATATATAAAAATCTTTTGTCGCCGCTGAAATTATTTATTTATGACGGTGCAAAGTGAAAGGATGTTGGTAAAACATATTTTTTTTTCAGTCAACATCACATTTATCGATTATAATTCAAAATTATGTATATTTTGGTGAGGGAACGGGAGTGATAATTTCCAAGATATTTATTTTAATGCAAGAAGGTAATGAGCTGGAAAACTAAGATTTAAACTAATACATGGGATTCGGTGTACATAAGTGTAGAAATGGTGGTTACAAAATACAAATATGAATCATAATAAAGCACATAAATAGTGAAAGAAAGGATACATAGGTTTATGAATGCAAGCACTCTAAAATATCTACAAGTCAAAATTGAATCTTTAGCAAGAGGTTAAAGTACAATAATCAAAATATAAATGATGATTAGAACCCGAGAGATGTATTTGTGGTGTTTTAGTGTAAATCAGGGACGAGTATGAATGTACATAAATATGTAAGGACATAAAATAAAGAGTCAGGGATACTTCAGAGAATATTAACGAAGACGTTTAACAACTTCTAATATCAGTGAATCTTTGCATGAATTTATGGATAATGTGTAATGTTATGCGGAAGCTTCTTTGAAATAAAAATAGACTCTGACAGACGGATACTAATTACCTCAAAGTACTAAGGCCAATTTATCAAATGACTTTCCCAGGTGTATCAGGGAGGTCAAGGTCTTGTTTCGTGTTCTTCTCATTGTCGGGCGTCATGGCTAGGCACCTCTGCCTGTTGTACTTCTTTTTCTTCTTAGGCTTCTTCTTGTTATGTTTCTTAGATTGCTGAACTCTCTAGGTGGCTCCCAAAGATTGCTGAGGGTGGTAACTCCTAGAAAGGGTTGCTGATTTTAGGAGAAGGAGCGAACCTGCCAAAGAATCTTTCCTCTCACTCCTTGATCATGTTTCTCTTCTTCCTGGTATCTGTGTCCTTGAGGGCAGAAAGGGCCTTGGTGGTGGGGTTGAGGTAGCCCTAGAGTCCTTGTGTCTCTGGCCTGGCGTTCTCCTGTATTCTACCTTCCCAGGTAACAGGTGTGGGAGTAGGTAGGCTGCCAGCTAAGCGACGAGTGTCCTAGGTGGGCAGCGCTCTGATGCCACGAGCTCTGTGATTGACTGTACCTGTTTGTGAGAGAGAGAACAAGGTGACAGGAAGTAAAGAGAACTGGACTGGAGGGGGCACTGTGTTAGCCATTCGGATTACAACTATTTAGTTGGTCGAAGCTCGTGCTGTTCTGGGTATTGGGGCTGGTATATATATATATATATATATATATATATATATATATATATATATATATATATATATAATATGTGTGTGTGTATGTATAATTGGTTGTATGATAGATATCGGATAATTTAAGCTTGCCAATACTGCTTTTGGCCTATTACAACCCATAGAAATAACTGGTGCGGATTAATCCGCTACATCCCGATTCTGCTACATCCCATTTTAGACAATTTCACGGTGCATTATTGTGTAGCCTAAAAGCCATCACAGACATGTCAGTTCATTGATCTGTGTTGTAGAAAGCAACAATGCTGTGCATGAGTATATGCTGTTAAATGTGGAAAATTTAATTGACATGAATTTTTGTGTGTAATATTGTGAAAGCAGCGAAGCAACCTACTTAGTAAGTGTAGCAAAAATACTGCAGGTTCTCTTTTTTTATTTTTAGCTCTACAAACAGGTTTGGTCTTAGTGTTCAATGTCGTGGAAGCAGCCGTTTAGGAGAAGTAGTGCGTCAAAGGTTCCAGATACGACACAATGCAGTGAAACGACCTATTTAGCAAAAGTAGAGGAAATCCGGCAGGTTCACTTTGTTGATTTAGGCTCTGCAACCAACTTTGGTCTTAGTGTTCAATGTCCTGGAGGCAGCTGTTTTTGACAAATCGCAGCTAAATGACCTACTTAGCGAAATTACCTGCTTAGCGAGTGTCGTGGAAATCTGACAGATTGAATGTGTTCATTTTTGCTGTATGAACAACTTTGGTCTTAGTGTTCAATGTTGTGGAGGCAGCTATATAGGAGGAGTAGTACGTTAAAGGTTCCGGAGACGAAAAACATGATCTAAATTCGGCAAATCATAGCCCTCTTTCTAGCGGATTCGGGAATTTATTTTTTGAAATTCAGGTCATGGCATTGTATAGTATTGTGAACGAAAACAATATTAAAAGAATAATAACTATACTGTATATGTATGTATGTATTTATGTATATATTCTCAGGCCCAATCCCCACTTTTCCTATTTTATTTGTGTTGGGGGGTGGGGGTTTAAGTTTACTAAAGACAGAAACCGAATAGGGACAACATAACAGAAAACAATGAACACACAAAAACAAAATACAAAGTCACACACATCTAGGTCATCCAGGAAAAGAATAAATAAATACATTTATGATAAAGCTTATTAAGGATTTACAGTAGAGCAGAAGATTTTGAAACTCTATCTATCTATCTAACAGGGATCTGCCTTGCTTAGGCCAATCGGCTTTCTGCAGACTCTCATTTTCTTATGTTCTTATGTTCTATCTATTAACTAATGCCGTGATCCCCGAAGGGGTGGCCACGAACGAACCATCCCCATGCACCTCTGTCCCCAGTCAGTCGACGCCCCTCCTCCCAACCAGCACCGCCTTCATCCATATACTTCCTCACTCCATCCCTCCACCTCTCCTTCGGTGTGCCTCTCCCTCTCTGTCCATCCACCTCGCTCTCGTGCACCCTCTTAGTCATTCTCTCGCCTTCCATACATTCCATATGGCCGAACCATCTCAAGTGGTTCCTTTTCACACTTTCCAGCACATCTACCTCCACACCACACATCTTTCTTACTTCCTAATTCGTCTGTCTATCCCTCCATATAACTCCGCACGCACTTCTCAAGTAACTCATTTCCACCGCTCTCACTCTTGGTCCGAGTCTCTTCCCGAACGTCCAAACTTCGCTTCCGTAAGTTAGTGTCCGGATTACCACACTGTCGTGCAAGGATTTCTTCACTTCCATACTGACCACCCTATTTCTTGTTACTGCTTTCAACGTTCCTACAACCCTCTTCCCCTGTTGCACCCTCTCCCGCACTTCTTCATCCATTGTCCCATCTTTACTCAACGCACTGCCCAGATACTTAAATGAGCTGACAATCTCCATAGCCTGACCGTTCAACTTCACCTCACACTCTGTGGCTTCACCCCTTTCGAAGACCATAACTTTGCTCTTCCCCGCGTTTAACTACAGATTCCGTTTTTCGCACACTGTTCCAAACACATTTACCAGACCCTGCAACTCCCATTCATTATCGCTCATCAGAACTGTATCATCAGCAAACAGCAGTACATGTAGCTTCCACTCATTTCCCTCCCTTATCAGCGACACACCAACATCCACTGCTTTTCCTTGTATTTCTTTCCTGACTCCATTCATATATACAGTAAACAACCACGGGGACATCACACACCCCTGTTTCAACCCAACATTCAGGTCTAAGAACTCGCTCTGCTCATTCTCCACACGTACTGCCGCCTTTGCACCCTCATACATGCTTTTCACTGCTTTCAGCAACTTGCCATCTACTCCGTATATTCTAAGTACTTTCCACATACCTTCTCTATCCACTCTGTCATAGACCTTCTCCAAATCCATAAAGGCAACATACACCTTTTGTTGTTTCTCCAGATATTTCTCCACAACACAATTCAGGATAAAAATCTGATCTACACATCCTCTTCCCTTCCTACCGCCCTGCTCGTCACCTATCCATTTCTCCGTTCTCGCTCTCACTCTCTCAATCACTACCCTACTGTATGCCAACCCTACTACCCTTAGAAGACATATTCCTCGGTGGTTACCACACATTCCTCTTTCCCCTTTAACCTTATATAGGGGGACTATTATGCCTCTCTTCCAGTTATCAGGTGCACTCCCCTTCTCCCATGCTAGTTTGCACATTTTCCATACCCATTTGATCACTATCTCACCACCATACCTCAGCATTTCCCCACACACTCCATCTATTCCTGATGTTTTCCCCATCTTCATTCTTTTCATAGCTTCACACACTTCTGACCACCTGATCCCCACCTCCTCCTCTACTACTTCTCTTCTTCTCCCTTCCATACCCCATCCAAATATGTTTGCTGGCGCTTCATTCCTTACATTCAGCAATTCGCTGAAGTACTCCCTCCATCTTTCGACTCTCTGGCTTCTCGGCTAACACTCGCCCATTCTTATCTATCACACCTTTACTATTTCCTTTGCTACCTTCCCTATCTTTCTTGACCTCTTTCCAGAACAGTTTCTTACACTCCCTCCATTTTACACTCAGATTCCTTCCAAATTCCTCATCTACTCTTCTCTTACTTTCCTTTAATACTCTCTTCACCACTCTCTTTCTCTCCACGCACCTTACTCGTTTCTGACTCTCCAAATCTTCATTCCCTCTACTACCCAACCACTCTCTATACGCTTTCTTCTTGTCCTCCACAGCTATTTTTACCTCTTTTGTCCACCATGCTGTACCTTTCACTCCCCTCCCTCTTCTCCTGGCTCCGCACACCTCCTCACATGCTGCACAGATCTCTTCCTTAAACACCTTGCTCATCTCCTTCAATTCCTCCATATCCTTCAGGTCGAACCCACCTAGTCGTCTTTCTACTGCTCTCCTGTACTCCTCCCCGATTTCCTCCTCCTGCAGCCTCTCCACCCTCCTCTCGCCTCCCTCCAGCTCTCCTCACCCACTTCTTTTGTATCCTAATATTAGCTACTACTACATAATGGTCAGACAGACCCCCTCCACTACTCCAATACATCCTAGCATCCTGCACAGATTTCTTCATTCGTTCATCCACACATATATAATCAATCAGTGCCTTTCGTTCCACCACTGTCTTCTCCTTATCCTTCATCGTCCACACCACTTTCCATGTGTACCTGTGTATCATTCTGTGTTGGAAGAAGGTGTTGGCTATCCACAGCCTCCTCCCCACACATACGTCCACAAGTGCACTACCATTCCCATTCACCTCTGACGGTACCCCCCACCCTCCCACCACTCCACCAACTTTCCTATCACCCCCCTTCCCATTCATATCCCCAATCAGAAATATTCTTTCGTTCTTGCCAAACTTATCCAGGCACGCCTCCACATTCACCCAGAACTCCTCTTTCTCTCTTACTTTTTTATCCTCTGTCGGAGCATACACACACACAATCACCCACGTTTGTATTCCTACTTTCATTCTCACCCACACAATCCATAAACCCACAGACCCAGTCTCTTACACGCTCCTTCCATTTGTTACTTACAAACAAACATGCACCTTCTCTCGCTGTTCCCTCACTCACTCCAGCACACACACCCATTCCACACTCCCACTCCCACATCTGTACCCCTCAATTTGGTCTCCGTCATTCCACATATATCCAGCCTGGCATTCACTAACACTTCCAAGACTTCTCTCTCTTTTGTGTCATCATTCATGCCTCTTACATTCCACGTTCCTATTCTAAGATTGTCCGTAAGATTGTCCATATTCGGTCGGGGTTCATCAACACAGGGTCCGTCCGCATCCGAGGCTGATATTAATATCACTCTTAATATAAATCTGATATATACAATATTATCTATGCATATAGTGTATGCAATTTGGTCTGCATGTATGTTTGACCTAATTCACTCTCTCTGCATAATATGTATTAGAACTAAAAATAGACATAAAATTAGTAAATACAAAACTGTAGCCAACTCCACTTCCAAGTAATCTGAACAACACCAATACTTTCATCAACTTTCCCAGTGTGTGTTGAAGTTTAATAACTTTCAAGGACTTAGCTTTGTCCGAACAGTGGGAAAAATATACAATAAATAAATAGTTTCAAACGAAAGACAAAACAAATAATATTTGTGCGAGATTTTGTTTGTGTGGGGTTCCTGATGGTATTGTAATCAGATATAATTTTACATTCAAAGAAGTTGAAATTTATAAATGGGGGGGGGGGAGGGGGGTTTAGGAGGAAACCTTAATTCTTAGTAATTTGTGACTGTATGTAATGTATGTATTCTTACACTTACACATAGGCAGAGGCTAAGGTAACCTGTTTGTCTGTCTAGGGGTAGAGGACAACCCTGGCAGCAACACATTCAAGATTGACTGGATATACTGTATAATTATGTAAACATTTTCTCCAATTGTACACTATCACTGAGTTGCATTTACCGGCAGTTCAAACTCCTGACTCATTTATAGGCCTTATAACTAAAGAGATAAAGAATATAACAATAATTAAGTTATATTTTATTTATATAAAGAATTCCAAAAAAGTATTGATTACTAATATCAATTACTTAATAATACAAAATAATAATTACTTGTTAATGAAATAAATAATAATGAAGACTTAAGCCAAATAATCATAATTAGAAATTAAGTTTATAAATATTCTTATTACATTATATTTAAATTTTATCAAACTAAAAGGAAGCAATTATTTTCGTATCACCAACTCAAAGGTCCCGTCCGCCTGGAAACTCCTAATCGCATCCTCCTGAGAGATTATGGATGGCAGAGAATAGTAAAAGTCAACACCGGCAGAGGTAGGTAGCTCAACAAACAACACCATCGAGGGAGTTTCAGAATATGACTGACTAGAGGACGTTGATGATGGTGGTGAAACCTTGGATATACAGGGGGTCAGAGAGGTAACTCCACCAAATCCTCGACATCGCCCTCTATTATCCAGTATCTATGGCTAAAAGTGTTGGAGACTTGTAGTATGAAACAGCGGGTGAAGTGAGTCATGCCGGAGACGGGAGTCATGAATCAGTGGTGAAGCAAGGCAGTGAACTAATCCCCCTCACACAAACCAAGTGAAGCTTCAATAACTCATACGAAGGTCCAGGGCGTAATAACACATATACAGTAGAGCTGTTTCTTGGTATTTCACTGAAGTGTCAATATTAGTGGCCTCTAAATCAAGGTGTTTGGCTGGAGAGTGGGAAACACAAAAGATGTACACGAAATAGAGTTTACTTACAAAGGTAGGGAAACAAGAATAAACAACAACGTACAGTAATGACAATATCGGCCGGCTGAAGGGCCTCAGCATCACTGGTGGGGTTGGCAGCATAGCTGTCTGAGTCAGAGGGACTTCAGTGGTTGGTCATTGATACTGGATCCAGGGAAATTCCTCTATCAGGTAAAGGCAGCTCTTCCAGGCATAGGCTAGCTCCTTCATCAGGTATCGTATTCATACGAATCAGGGAGACTTCAGAGGTTGGCTGTTAGCTTTGTTTCCAGGCAGAAAGAATGCGGGGCAGCTAATCCTTCCAATGTTGGTCTAGCTCCAGGTAGTAATCATCCATCTGCTCCGAAATCTTGCCAATTACAAGCTGTTTCAGTTCCTCGACCTCGGGACACTCTGACATCAGGACTGATGCCACTGATGGCTGAGGCAGGCAAGGGGGGTCTAGTCAACGGCTCTACTTTATAAGTAGGCTTGTCAGCCCTATTATCTTCATATTTCTCTTTGTTGCCTCTATTATTGCCTATGCCATCCATCAGTCTGGTCTCAGTAGCTGGAGTCCTTCTGTCCATTGTTAGTTGAGAGGAGAAGCCAAACTCGAAGGGGAAGTTTCAGGTCCGAGCTGGGGGGAGTTTTAGATGTCCTGCCCACCTGCTACAGAAACTTATCTGAGATCTTGATGAATATTCAAGCTATCAGGCCTTAGAGAGTATCTTCTTTGCTGCTGAAGGTGGGGGGATGTGGATTGTTCATCTGCACCTTTGCACCTTTTGATGTTTCTTGGAGTCCTGTGTTTCACTATCTATCTATCTATTGCCGGACGCCTTACTCCCCTTAGGAGGGTGGCCATACACAGAACGTCTCCAAGCGGACCTATTTCCTGTGAGAGGGACAACCCCAGCCAGTTTAGTGAAGGACTTACAGGATTGACCACTCAATTTAGGATCCGTCCGGCTCCGAGGCCCTCTGTGTATCTTGTTAGCACTATTTTTCTACAGTGGTGTTCGGCTAATCCATCTACTAACCTGCCTTACCCTTAGGTAAGCAGTACGGATTTGTATCAGGTTAATCCCCTAGACAGGTTGCCAACCAAGGCTGACGAGTCCCATCCACCCGGATTTGTATAAGGTTGTCTCCCCTAGATGAGTTGCCGACCAAGGCTAATGAGTCCCATCCACCCGGTTTCACTACCCATGCTAACATATAGTCCTATCCTCGGGACCACATCTGGAGGAACCAGTCTGCATGGCGTAGGATATGTAGACAGTGCCGGTGAGGATAGTCATGTAGGTGCAGGATGAGATTTTTCATCCCTTTCCGTTACTGCTGGGAACAACAATGAGTTTCCTGTGGGGGTATTACAGGGGGTATTACTGCTAATTGCAGGCTTTCCCAGACATTCTGGATGAGTCTACCGTCCTTGAATATGGCGGAGTGCACTGGGGTGTCATTAACAGTGAGGAACTTGAGGTAATCCTTGACAGCGAAGGCTCAGTGGTTAATATTTGCTGAGGAGTCATGGTTGTCAAGTGATGGTGTCGCATTTTTTTATGGCAGAGAGATGATCTGGTATACCGGGAGACCGGCTGCACTAGAGAGGCTGCAGATCAGTTCAGCCGGTAAAAAGGGGCAAGCCTCTGTGTTAAGATATAGGAGCATCTGGGGCGACAGGGCATTTGGAGGAGGTTTGGCTGGAGGGGTCACAGGGGGTGGGGTTCTTGGTGATATCTGGGACAGTTGGACAGGAGGTGGAGGCCTGAATGGAGGGGTCCCAGGGGCTTACTGGGTGTTGGAGGACGGGGTGGACCTACTGGAACAAGGAATTCCTCTAGTGGGTAGACGTCTATGAAGGCTCCTTGGATGAGTTCCGGAGGAACTGGTTGAGGAGGCGGAAGAGGTGGGGTGTAGGTGCGAACTGGGGTAGCTCTTGTTGATTGGGCATCATTGGTGAAGTATGTTCTGGCATAGCTGACGTGATGCGTCACAGGGTCCCGTTCTGGTACTTCCATTGCACGGCCACCACGCCACAGTGTACGGGTGCACGTACATTGCCGCCGTAGCCTAATCTCTGATATAGTGGAGTTAAAAGTTAATTTAAAATAGTTGTATATTTCTTGATAATCGGAGATGCTTCCAAGCTGAATAAAATATACAAGATAGTTAAATGTCCGCTAATATTTACAAAATTAGATAGTAATTCTTTAGTATACCATAGAACAGACATTATTAGTCCATTACATGTTCCACAGCAAATATATTTGTGTAGCCTACTGTATCCATGCACGGTGTTATTTATCCGTTTTACGAATAAATGATATAGCCTATATACTGTAAATTCGAAAAAAAAAAACAAGTGAACCATTATTATGAAATGCATTAATCAAGCAGGATAAAAGTTGGATATATGAGTTATCTTTTTATTATCCTGGTAGATTGCAGGAACATTAATATGACAAGTCACATTGGGAACTATATTTGCCTACATTGTTAATGGTTACAAAGTTTTCCAGTTGAGCCATTTAAATTTACCTTTATTAGACAGTATACATATATATATATATATATATATATATATATATATATATATATATATATATATATATATATATATATATATATATATATATATATATATATATATATATTGTGTATATATATATATACCGGTATATATACTGTATATATATATATATATATATGCCCACTGCCCTGCGTTCGTCTATTGTTTATAAATGTCAGTTGCCATACAGGGTATTGGAAGTACTTTAAGAACTTTCAAGTTAAGGATCGACGAACAGTTTTTTTGCTTTTCTATATTCCAACTGCTCCCTCTCGGGCATAGGCTGAGAGCCTGTACATTCAACCGTTCTACATTGAACGGGTCTCGTTCCAGTCTAGGGGGTGTACATGTGAAGCACTTTTTAGCTGCAACCAGCCCCTGCCTTTGCAGGATGCATGGGGCTTAGTTGCTCACTCAAGGCTCACAGCAGGCCCATCTCTGAAGCTCCCTCGCTCCAGTGCTTCACTGTCGCACTTCCTAGAATCGGACCCTCACTCTCAGAACGCCACCTATTGAGCAATGAAGTAACTAGGCATTTCACTCCTGTAGCATATTTTGAATATGGGAATATTCATACAGTGCTATTTAATCAGGGAACAATGAGGGTATTTATTTGGCGTTTCGGTGGGCTTTGTGGTAATGAACTGATAACTAGGTACAGCACAAATTCCATCCCAATAATATCTTCCCATTAACATATCGGGATTTGAACCCGGGTCCATTGAATTACCAGTCCAGTGGCAAGACCACTCCACCACACCTCCCCTAGTAGGGGTCAGTCGAGCAGAACTGGCCTTCCCATCAGCACTCCTCCTCACTCAACAGTAAGAGAGCACTGTCATAGGTGTAATATCCCAGTTAACCCCTCCGATTTCACTATTATTGACTGTAATTCTGAAAACCTAAGAATATTAGAGTCTCTTCATATTATCTAAAAAGACAAACTTTCCCTTAACAGTAATCAGTCAGCAGTTCCTTAAATATTTGAAATTAGTATGTATGTGTTCATTTGATATTTCTCTCAACTTCACTTCTGCTTGGGTAATAATGTTAAATTTCCCTACATACTTTATGAGTATGTTCCCTATATTTCTGTTTCATTTTGTTCTTCTAGTGTTCAATATTGTTTTACTATCCCATATACTATATGTTCCTTTTTCGTTTCCATTTCATTCCTTATATGCTACATTTTGACGAACGTTAGGTTCAAGAATAGTTGTTTATATTTCTTTTTCCTTGGTTTTAGATCCACTGATGATAGCATGAGATATATCTAAACGTCTGGAATAAAGATGCTGTTTGTTGCTACCCTGGTTATCCTTTTCCTGTGTCACACACCTATTTCTCATATATATATATATATATATATATATATATATATATATATATATATATATATATATATATATATATATATATATATATAATTTCTGCAATGGAGCTTATATATATATATATATCCATTTGAATAAGTATTAACAGCGTTGCGCATACGGTAGATGCATTAACTTTAATTATAAGCTTGACTTATTGTACCTAAAGTACTTGGAACAGCTTTTAAATCATCATAATCACTATCAATTCAGTAGATTGTATAAGTGAAAAGAAGGATTTCCAAGTAGCTCTGCATTAATCTATCTATTGCAGCGCGCCGTGATCCCCAAACGGGTGGCCATGAACGAAACGCCCCCATGCACCTCTGTCCCCAATCAGTTGATATCCCTCCTCCCATCCAGCACCACTTTTACTCATGTACTTCTTAACTCCATCCTTCCACCTCTCACTCGGTCTACCTCTCCCTCTGTCCTTCCAGCTTACTCTCGTATGCTCTCTTAGTCATGCTCTCACTTCCCATACGTTCCACATGGCCGAACCATTTCAAAGTGTTCCTTTTCACACTTTCCAGCACATCTACATCCACACCACACCTCTCTCATACTACCTCATTCGTTTGTATCCCTCCATGTAATTCCGCACACACTTCTCAAGTAACTCATTTCCACCCCTCTCACTCTTGGTTTGAGTCTCTTCACCAACGTCCATGCTTCACTCCCGTAAGTCAATGTCGAGATTACCACACTGTCATGCAAGGACTTCTTTACTTCCATGCTGACCACCGTATTTTTTGTTACTGCTTTCAGCGTTCCTACAACCCTCTTCACCTGTCGCACCCTCTCCCGCACTTCTTCATCCATACTCCCATCTTTACTCAACACACTGCTCAAATACTTAAATGAGCTGACATTTTCCATAGCCTGACCGTTCAACCTCACCTCACACTCTGTGGTTGCATTATTACGTAAGCTTATATCATTACCGGGTATTTCGAACTGTGTATCTAACTACAATATGATTAGCTTGATTTATATACATTTCAAATGTAATGATATGGTTGTCATGCAATTGATTTGGATAAATGGAACAGTTGATATCCGTACATGTAGAATCCAAACAAACATTTATGTGTTGATAATTAATTACAAAACAATAACATGCTGCAGTTTATTGAGGTAATAATGGAGTTCGGCAAAGCTTGATTGATTGTCCTATTACGCTGTATACCTGTCAATATATTACATTATCTTTCTGGACATACACAAAGTTAATATATTTATACTGTATATATATATATATATATATATATATACAGTATATATATTTATATATATATATATATTATATTTATTTATTTATTTATTTATTTAATGTCCGATATATATTATCAACTATTTGATCATACTGTATTACATACATTTTTAAACTTTCGAAAGTAGTTAAACTCTTGGACGATTGAAGTAACGGAAATAAATAGGAAGAAAATAACATAAGAAAACAGAAGAAAATGGGAGTCTGCAGAAAGCCGATTGGCCCACACAAGGCAGATCCCTCAACATGTCAGGCTTGGCTACTCCTATACCTGGTACAGCACTGTATCATCTCTTTGTAATTTTATATATATATATTACTTATTGTGTAATATCTCGGTAATCCAACTTATTATATTGTATCTTTGCTTTTTATGGAACTAGAATTCACCTGAGCAGAAGCAAAAGACAAAAATAACGATAATTATTTAAGATAAAATGGCTCATTGTTTTGCTTATTGGCTAACTCTGCAATCTGACCAGCACTGTGATTAGAATGTTGCAACCCTTCGAACTACACAGTTTTAACCCATGGAGCGCGATAGGCCTCACGAAAGTGTCTGCAGGGAGGATGCGATGGCATCACGGGAAAAAAAAACATGAAAAAAAAAACCCGCAGACACTCAAATGCAAGCAATATGTGATTAGATGGCACATTAACCCTCTACCTCCTTCCTCTCCCCAACATGTGTCCCATCTCCTACCTCTCCTTTCCCCCAACTTTCGGTTATTTTTCCACTTATTTTTGTAATTCCTCGTTTTTCCTGCACAAAATATATATGAGTCAAAGTCTTCTACACTCCCTCGTCCCCTTCACATGAGCGGAAGACAGCTAGACCTGTCAGTCTGGCTCAAGGAGGCCCAAGAAGCATATTTATGTTGTTCTCTCACTCTTTTGCCTCCATTCCCTCTCCTCCCACCACAAATTTACATTTTTCACTAGATATTTGCTATTTACACCTATTTTCTGGGCTTCACTGTTCAGATGTTCATCATGCAAGAATAATATACAGACATGGAGTAGAAATATTGCTTAATATGGTAAATATAACAACTTCTGTCAGAATCAAAGGTAATAAATTTGCATACGCGGCCATCCGAAAAACATGAATGACGCGCTCCTCAGGTTAATCTGTGAATTACTCGACCTTGATCATTAACCTGTGTTTTGAATATGAATAAATCTTGGTGTACGTTCCAGGATCGAAAAATCCCAATCCAGGTTTATATCGGTCCCGAAAAACAAGATTTAAACCACTGTTCTGAATTAGGGCCATAATGTGCAGCAGACCAGTGTCAAATTAGCAATGTGAATGCTTGTACCTGATCAACAAGATGGAGCTCATTATACTCACAGCTCACAACCACAGATATTACAACTATATATATTAGCATTCAAATTATATCCTACTTCACACACTATCACAAGCTGGCCAACTCGCCGCGGCGTGATATACCAATAGTACGAGAAAAATGTATATATATATATATATATATATATATATATATATATATATATATATATATATATATATATATATATATATATATGTATATATATGTAGATTAAATTAAATATTTATATTAGTGTTTCAATAAAAATTTTCTCTGGATGTTGATCCTAATTTAAAAAAGTAAAGATTTAACAATAAATGTTGACATTGTGATATTATAATCGGTAAATATCAATACAAATTTCCCAGCTCAGAAATTATGTTAAAATATTATGAGATATGCCCTAATTATTTTTTAAATCATGATCCTCGAATATGATCATTAATTAATGACCAAATTATTATTAATGAAAACTAGCTGTGACAGTGAAAGAGAATGATTGAATTACTAATTTTAATTACTCTCAGTCATATAAAGCAGTATATAATTTGTTTTGTATTTGCTTTCCCAATTTGTTGGGACTTTAAAACAAACTTGTCTTAATACAAAAATATAAATCAACAACAGCACTACAATATACATTTATTTTCATGTTGAAATCTATGAAGCTAATGCCAGATGCCTCAATCTCTGAGAGGGTGACTACAAATTAATCGCCTCCATGCTCCTCTGTCAAACGGCAGCCTCATCCCACTTTCACCCATATACCTCTTAACTCTAGCCTTACTTCTCATTTTTGGTCTCCCTCTCCTTCTCTACCCTTCCACTTCACTATCATAAACTCTTTAGTCATTCTCTTCCTAATCTATATTAATGACATAGACGAAGGTCTAACCTGTACAATCTCAAAGTTTGCAAATTATACAAAAATTGCTAATACTGTTCTCACAAATATACATGTTGAAGATATGCAACACAATCTAGATAGGTTGTCACATTGGGCTAAAATCTGGCAAATGAGCTTCAACGAAGATAAATGCAAAGTACTTCACATCGGAAACCAAAATGAGAAAGCAAACTATTGAATCAATGGCACCCAGCTAAAGAGTGTAGATTAGGAAGCGGACTTGGGAGTAATACTATCGGGTAGCCTAAAGCCTCCTAGTCAACAATGTACAGAAGTTTTTAAGAAAGCAAACAAAATTATAGGTTTCATAGGCAAATCCAAAGATGTAATCCTCACGCTTTACAATTTGTTAGTCCGTCTAATTCTGGAATATTGTGTTAATTCCTGGTGCCCCTACTACCAAAAAGATATAGACAACTGGAGCGACTTACCAAAACGATACCGTGTTTAAGGAGCAAACCATATGAGGAGCGTCTTGAGGAATTGAATCTTTTTCCCCTTACACAGCGGAGATTAAGAGGTGATTTGATTCAAGTTTTCAAGATTATCAAAGGCATCGACAAAATGAACTGCAGTAAGTACTCTTCAATTGACCAGTCAAATTACACAGGGGGAAATGGTTACAAAATGATTGGTAAATAATTGTTCTCGCTTGAATCTAAGAACTTCTTCTTTAATCGAGTTGTCAATCTGTGGAATGGGCTTCCCGAGATGTTATAGATTGTAACACCGTTGATCCTTTTAAAGTTCGTCTAGACAAGCACCCACGGATAACTGCATTTGTAAATTAATAAAATATTTCCTTAGTACTGTATTGTTATTTTATTACCCTAATTAAATACACACTTTATAATATCCTCTCCGAGAACCTGTTGGGCACTTAAAACTGCAGTAACTTAGAGAGCATTAAGTAAGCTCGAGGGTTCGCAAGTCCTACTGTTGCTTGATTTACTTTGTACTCCTTTATACTCTCTCAATTCGAGACCAACATTCTATCAAACAACGTCAGACGAGATGATTAGGGTTGTTAATCAAATCGAGAAGGAACAAAGGATGAATAACACGCAATCAGGTTGTGGGAACATTTGATGTTGACCTTTAGCTTAGCGAGCTTAACAACAAACAAGCTGCCTCATAACATCGCTATATACTCGTACAGTATAACGGTAGTATTTGGTGATCACCTTCAGTATCCATTGACAGTATATGTTTGTATACATCATTTATAATTTCTTTGTAAAGGATGAACCAGGTTATTAGAACAGATGAATATGTACAGTATGTAGTTCTGCAAGACGAAAAACCATAGAGAAAACCCGACAAATTAAAAAAACAAAAAACATTACACTCATCTCGAAACACAGGAAGAACCCACATAACCCCAAAACACTACCTACCATTATAACTTTTAGAAGTTCCGGGAATATCATGGAAAAACAAAATAATTAAGTGATTTACCCACTGGACCCCAGCGCCGTAGCGTATGCGTCGGCAATGTATGTAACGCTAAACCCCAGCGCCGCATACGTTGCGTCCGCTACTTCAAAATGATTTACTCTTGTCCTATGGTAGCTAGAGGCTTGACGATGGTATGGGAAACTACCGTATGATGTTGCCGAACAGTGGCGGTACGCAGCAACCCCCTAGCCCATCCGCGCGGATGAGTAAGGGCGGATGGGGAAAGCCAGTTTACCCACTTATCCCACCGCCACTTTTGTGCTTATTTATTATTATCCTATGGTAGCTAGAGGGTTCAAATTCATATGGGATATACCTTATGATGTTGCCCAACAGTGGCAATACTTATCAATTGGCAATACCCAAGTCCCGCCGCGATGGGGAGTGGGGGGAGAGAGCGCGGGAGTGGAAGGACTGGGCTGCCTTCCACCTCCCGCCCGGCCCAGTTGCCTTGTTTACATTGTGAGTGTTGGAGGTATCTCGTCGCCTCCCTATGTGTATCGCTCCCCTAACGCTTCCCATAACATAGTTGACTCCCCACCAAGTGGGGAAGAAGAGGAGGAGGATAACCCAGACCCCACGGCATTCCTCAAAATTCCGCCAGGTCATGGTAGGGGTAAGAAGAGACGAGATAGTGTGTCATGTTGCTACGTACACAGCAAGTGTGTACACTGGTCCTCCCCCACTTCCCCTGCCTTCACCACCATCTCCCCTGTCTCCCCACTAAGAATATGTTAAAATCCATATTTCTAAGTCAAAAGTGCCTAAAACAATGTGTAACACTCATATTCTAACTATAAAATATACGGTAAAGTATAAAATCGATAAACAGAGTACGTGAGAGAAGCATAATAAAAGTGAGAGTGAGTGAAGGGGAAGTCAGGTGTCAGTCAGCTGGCAGTGTGTACGTGCGTGAGTCCATGAACAAGATGGCCACCAGCCCGCCGTCGTCATGGTAACCAGGACGCGCGTGAGGCTTGCCACTCCCTCGACACTTATAAAACTTGAATCTATACACCTATCACACTGTAACTTCACTTACAATGACATTATGTGATACATGTTGTTAATATCTGAACTATGAAGGCACACATGATGCTCGGGTGGTGTAAAGAACCGTCACTCGAAAACTGGACGCATCGTACATCTGCCATGCTGCCGCGCTCAGCTGTGTTTTGCCGGGCGGGAAGCTAGAAGGCCGCCCGGCATCACCTGATGGCTGAGGCTGCCCCCCCCCCCCCCATAGGACCCCAAAATGACCGAGGTTAGTGTTTTTTGTGTTATTCTTCATTTCTCACCTATTTCAGCTATTTAAAAAAAAAAAAAGGACAAATCTGCTGGTCTCTCAGTGTACATTTAATCTAAACTAGCTGGGGTCCAGTGAGTTAAGATCCCACACATAAATGAACAACCTTTACAATCAACTGCAATTCGTCTTCAGGCCCAACTGAGGAATAACACATACCTTGGCATTAAAAGTGAAGAAGTAGCTAACAACAAAGCCGATGTAGGTCGATGCCACGTTACTCCAAGAGACATTAACAAGGTTTTTGATAAAGTTTGGCATCAGGGCAGGGCAATACCAAATTTTACACTTAAACTTTCCTCTTACCACTAAAAAACGTCTTAGCAATTTCGTGGAGGACAGAGCAGCCAAAATTAAAACATAAGCTTTCACAGGAAATAGCTTCAAACAACATATGGTGTTCCCTAAGGCAGTGTACTTACCCCTACAATGTTTATCATCTAAACCACAAACATTCCGAATGCCCAACACGGAAACCACATTAGCTACGCCAGATGACAACCCAAATAACAAATTATTAAGGAAAACAAATAAATTCGAAAAATGGTGGAAAGTTCAAACATACCTCACCACATAATACAGTTATCCCACTCAACTCAAAACACGATGAAGATTTAATTATAGATGGAGATGCAGTGGATTTCAAAACCTACGGAAAAGCATTCAGGCTTAAAATTGGCAAAACAGGCTAGCTAAGCCACTTTAAAGACAGAAAGGGAAAAGCCACATACTCACTAATACAAATATTCCGTTTCCAAAGCCTTTCAATTCACCTAGTAACCCCAGTGTTTGACTACCCTCCCATCTACAGATATACCCTCAGCAATACACACATTGAAATCCTACACAAATCTCAAAATATGCAATACACTATGCCACGAACAGTACGTATCCATATAGACACAATACCAGAGAACTCCATAATATAACCAACATCCTCCCATGTAGTTAACATACGACTTCATAATAGAGCAAATAAAATTAGGGAAAGAATAGAACAATTAAATCCTGAATCATATAACTTTCTCCCTACCAAACAAGAAACCATATATAACTTTAATCAACATTTCCCAAGCAGTCTTCAAAAGCTACGAACATAACCTCGATCAATATGTAATAAATATTAACCTCTAAAGCGCGAGCTGTATATAGTGGACACCATGTAACTGGGCGACGATATTAGGCCTCTTTCCCGCCTAAAATGGTAATTTTACGATAAATATCGTTATTACTTATTCATATGCGCCTATTTTACGTTTAAGTGAAGTTACAGTGTGATAAGTGCATAGATTTAAGTTTTATAAGTGTCGAGGGAATGGCAAGCCTCGCGCGCGTCCTGGTTACCATGACGACTGGCGGGCTGGTGGCCATCTTGTTCATGGACTCACGCACGTCCACACTGCCAGCTGACTGACACCCGACTTCCCCTTCACTCACTCTCACTTTTATTATGCCTCTCTCACGTATTCTGTTTATTAATTTTATACTTTACCGTATATTTTATAGTTAGAATATGAGTGTTACACATTGTTTTAGGCACTTTTGACTTAGAAATATGGGTGTTGACATATTCTTAGTGGGGAGACAGGGGAGGTGGTGGTGGTGAAGGCAGGGGGAGTGGGGGAGGACCAGTGTACACACTTGCTGTGTAAGTAGCAACATGACACACTATCTCGTCTCTTCTTACCCCTACCATGACCTGGCGGAATTTTGAGGAATGCCGTGGGGTCTGGGTTATCCTCCTCCTCCTCTTCCCCATTTGGTGGGGAGTCAACTATGTTATGGGAAGCATTAGGGGAGCGATAAACATAGGGAGGCGACGAGATACCTCCAACACTCACAATGTAAACAAGGCAACTGTGCCGGGCGGGAGGTGGGAGGCAGCCCAGTCCTTCCACTCCCGCGCTCTCTCTCCCCACTCCCCACCGCGGCGGGACTTGGGTATTGCCAATTGATAAGTATTGCCACTGTTGGGCAACATCATAAGGTATATCCCATATGAATTTGAACCCTCTAGCTACCATAGGATAATAATAAATAAGCACAGAAATGGCAGTGGGATAACTGGGTAAACTGGCTTTCCCCATCCGCCCTTACTCACCCGCGCGGATGGGCTAGGGGGTTGCCGCGTACAGCCACTGTTCGGCAACATCATACGGTAGTTTCCCATACCATCCTCAAGCCTCTAGCTACCATAGGACAAGAGTTTATAATTTTGAAGTAGCGGACGCAACGTGTGCGGCGCTGGGGTTTAGCGTTACATACATTGCCGACGCATACGCTGCGGCGCTGGGGTCCAGTGGGTAAAGCACTTAATTATTTTGTTTTTCCATGATTTTTCCCGGAACTTCTAAAAGTTATAATGGTAGGTAGTGTTTTGGGGTTATGTGGGTTCTTCCTGTGTTTCGAGATGAGTGTAATGTTTTTTTTTTTTAATTTGTCGGGTTTTCTCTATGGTTTTTCGTCTTGCAGAACTACATACTGTACATATTCATCTGTTCTAATAACCTGGTTCATCCTTTACAAATAAATTATAAATGATGTATACAAACATATACTGTCAATGGATACTGAAGGTGATCACCAAATACTACCGTTATACTGTATATATATATACTGTACTATACGAGTATATAGCGATGTTATGAGGCAGCTTGTTTGTTGTTAAGCTCGCTAAGCTAAAGGTCAACATCAAATGTTCCCACAACCTGATTGCATGTTGGCCGTCCTTTGTTCCTTCTCGATTTGATTAACAACCCTAAATCATCTCGTCTGACCTTGTTTGATAGAATGTAGGTCTCGAATTGAGAGAGTATAAAGGAGTACAAAGTAAATCAAGCAACAACAGGTCTTGCGACCCCTCGAGCTTACTTAATGCTCTCTAAGTTACTGCTGTTTTAAGCGCCCAACAGGTTCTCGGAGAGGATATGATAAAGTGTGTATTCAATTAGGGTAATAAAATAACAATACAGTACTAAGGAAATAATTTATTAATTTACAAATGCAGTCATCCGTGGGTGCTTGTCTAGACGAACTTTAAAAGAATCAACGGTGTTACAATCTATAACATCTCGGGAAGCCCATTCCACAGATTGACAACTCGATTAAAGAAGAAGTTCTTAGATTCAAGCGAGAAAAATTATCTGCCAATCATTTTGTAACCATTTCCCCCTGTGTAATTTGACTGGTCAATTGAAGAGTACTTACTGCAGTTAATTTTGTCGATGCCTTTGATAATCTTGAAAACTTGAATCAAATCACCTCTTAATCTCCGCTGTGTAAGGGGAAAAAGATTCAATTCCTCAAGACGCTCCTCATATGGTTTGCTCATTAACCCTTGCTCCCCGGGCTGTCTTACCCAATGACGGTCGCCCCTACCCGGGCGATATGGCCGAAAAACGTCTAGGCCTAGGCTGCCGTATTTATGTTTATTTTCACTGTTAGAACTTTCCCACTCATCTATAATCGTAGTGTGGTTTTCAATCTGTATTTTGGCATTGAGTAGAGCTCTGTAAGTCAACTGATTCAGTTGTGATGACGATTTCAGTGGAGCCAATATTGCAGAGATGTTGCCAAAATGGGGGCTTTTTAGACACTAATTTCGTCATGACGTCAGAACAATAACATTGAGGAGTCTTCTCCTTCTTGTTTTCGGAGGTGCGGTGACGAACGCATGGGTTTGTTGACATACGTCGTACGCACAGCGTTCGGACCAAGCTTAATTAGGCTATTAAGCTCATGCCTTAGATAAGGCATACCGGGTAGTGGCCCTTCTTTCGTGCTGTCCTTACCTAAGGCAGACCGGGTAGGAAGGGTTAAACACCATATCGTTTTGGTAACTCGCTCCAGTTGTCTATATCTTTTTGGTAGTAGGGGCACCAGGAATTAACACAATATTCCAGAATTAGACGGACTAACAAATTGTATAGCGTGAGGATTACGTCTTTGGATTTGCCTATGAAACCTATAATTTTGTTTGCTTTCTTAAAAACTTCTGTACATTGTTGACTAGGAGGCTTTAGGCTACCCGATAGTATTACTCCCAAGTCCGCTTCCTAATCTACACTCTTTAGCTGGGTGCCATTGATTCAATAGTTTGTTTTCTCATTTTGGTTTCCGATGTGAAGTACTTTGCATTTATCTTCGTTGAAGCTCATTTGCCAGATTTTAGCCCAATGTGACAACCTATCTAGATTGTGTTGCATATCTTCAACATGTTTATTTGTGAGAACAGTATTAGCAATTTTTGTATAATTTGCGAACTTTGATATTGTACAGGTTAGACCTTCGTCTATGTCATTAATATAGATTAGGAAGAGAATGACTAAAGAGTTTATGATAGTGAAGTGGAAGGGTAGAGAAGGAGAGGGAGACCAAAAATGAGAAGTAAGGCTAGAGTTAAGAGGTATATGGGTGAAAGTGGGATGAGGCTGCCGTTTGACAGAGGAGCATGGAGGCGATTAATTTGTAGTCACCCTCTCAGAGATTGAGGCATCTGGTATTAGCTTCATAGATTGCAACATGAAAATAAATGTATATTGTAGTGCTGTTGTTGATTTATATTTTTGTATTAAGACAAGTTTGTTTTAAAGTTCCAACAAATTGGGAAAGCAAATACAAAACAAATTATATACTGCTTTATATGACTGAGAGTAATTACAATTAGTAATTCAATCATTCTGTCTCACTGTCACAGCTACCTTTCAGTAATATTAATTTGGTCATTAATTAATGATCATATTCGAGGATCATGATTTAAAAAATAATTAGGGCATATCTCATATTTTAACATAATTTCTGGGTTGGGAAATTTGTATTCATATTTACCGATTATAATATCACAATGCCAACATTTATCGTTAAATCTTTACTTTTAAAAATTAGGATCAACATCCAGAAAAAAAGTTATTGAAACACAGTAAGATAAATATTTAATTTAATCTACATATTTATATATATATACAGGGTGATTCAGTAACCCTTTTCATAAATTTAATGGCAAATTCGGGAGACAAAAATAAGACTAATTTACTTTATGACCCTTAGGGTGAGTCTTTGATATGATGGAGATATTACACCTTTAAAGTTATCGATAGATAGAAAAGAAAAAAATCTAAGGAGTGAGAATGAAAATGTTGTTGCTAACTGGCAGGGTAGCGTAACCAAGACTTGGTATCAAAATGGCTGCATACGGTAGCTGGATGCAGTTCATTTCGCAATTTACAAAGGTACATTACTACTGTATTTGTATTATCATCATCATTATTATTAATAATCATTGTATTAGTAGTAGTAGTAGCAAGGGGAGAAGCAGGCGGCGGAGGAAAGTAAGAGGAAGAGGAGGAGGAGTAAGTGGTGGAAGAGGGGTAAGTGGAGGAGGAGGGATCTTCCTGCCGACTTTGAGCTTTGATACTCCGCTCGTCTTAATGAATCTTGAATCAATCTCTACATGAATCTAAAGATTGTTTCTTTGCTTACACGTGGTATGTAAATGGTTGCTTATGGTAGCAGTTGTCTCAATGCTCAAAAGAACATTAGCATTTTATCACCATCATCATAATTAATACTCTATTCATCGTAGCTGTAGTAGTAGTAGTAATAGTTGTAGTTGTATTATTATTATTATTATTATTATTATTATTATTAGGTCAAGTTACGTCATTAGCATGTTATCATCAATTATTTATACAATATTGTGAAATGTATTGTTATTATTATTGATTGGTGCTGTTGATGGTTTGTACAGTAATTGTGTCATGTGGTGCTTTAAAGCTTCTCATTATGTTGGTTTTTGTTATTATTTTATCATAAATAAATTTATGGTTAATGAAAATCTCATGTTTGTACATACTTTATTTACAAATACTTTACAATACAGTATTACAGTATACATTTTGATACCAAGTCTTGGTTACGCTACCCTGCTAGTTAGCAACGACATTTTCATTCTCACTCCTTAGATTTTTTTCTTTTCTATCCATCGATAACTTTAAAGGTGTAATATCTCCATCATATCAAAGACTCACCCTAAGGGTCATAGAGTAAATTAGTCTTATTTTTGTCTCCAGAATTTGCCATTAAATTTATGAAAAGGGTTACTGAATCACCCTGTATATATACATTTTTCTCGTACTATGGGTATATCACGCCACGGCGAGTTGGCCAGCTTGTGATAGTGTGTGAAGTAAGATATAATTTGAATGCTAATGTATATAGTTGTAATATCTGTGGTTGTGAGCTGTGAGTATAATGAGCTCCATCTTGTTGATCAGGTACTAGCATTCATATTGCTAATTTGACACTGGTCTGCTGCACATTATGGCCTAAATTCAGAACAGTGGTTTAAGGGGACCGGCCGCTTTTTAGGCTTAACCCTTCCAGCCCGGGTGTCATTTTCTAAGGACACCAAAAAAAAAGGGCCGGTAACCGGGTGTCATTTTAAAATCCTTGTGCTTGAAAGCGTGCTTCAAAATTCGCGCGGCCAAATTTTGCATTGTAGGAGCGACCACAGCGCCACCAAGCCTCAACTACTAGTGTTATCAGTTCGTACATGGCCGCCATAGCGAGTAATACTGAAAAAATGTTTTCCGACATGTCCGATTCGCTGCAACCTCCCGCGGGCCCCAGTGCTACCCCGCTCGCAACTTCAACGCCTGTTGCAACCGAGAAGAAAGCTCAACGAAAGAAAGTTAAGCGTTTGTTGAGTGATAGCGCTATACAGGGACAACTTTTTGATAGTGAAGAGAGCAGTGGCGAAAGCTTGGTGGACAAGGTACAATTCATAAGTGCAAGTGAAGATGACGATTTCGTGGGCTTTGGAGACGACGATAATGTCGATTTATTTGAGGGGGGAGACAGTAGTGATGATCCTGATGTGGAAGTGTTTCAGGAAGGTGCCATTGAGCTTCCAAGTGTGCTAGAACCTAGGCCTACCCCCTCGCCATCTTTGCTAGGTCAGCCTAGGCCTAGCCCTAGCCCTAGCCCAGGACCTTCCCCTTTGCCTGCCCGTACGCCCTTGAAAGTGGGCAAATATTTCTACAAACAATCGTTGGTGAAAAGTGCAGCTAAAAAAGCATGCAGGGCAGCCGCAGAAAAGCATAGGGAAGCTGAAGACAGTGATAATGACGCCGACCCTGGCATAGCAACCACCCGCATTCCATTGTCCCGACGCCTTGACCCGGGACGCCGCGTGGGTCACCCACAGCCCTCGGCTTCATCTCTCCTTCAGGATGACCAAAGGGCCTCTTCAAGTGGTATTGGTGATGTGCCACAACCCTCAACACACCGCAGAGCATTATTTGCTGCGGAGAAGCCCTCGGCTCGCCGCAAAAGGAGCCCAACTCCCGAGGCCGAGGCTCCCATTGTTGAAGCTCCCGCAGCCTCCTGCGCCTCACACCGCCGACGCCCGGTCACTTCTTCACCAGAATTGTCTCCTGAAGAGGATGCTGACGACCCCAACATTGCCCCAGATGACCTGACGTCGCCTGAGGAGGAAGAGGAACAGGAACAGGAACAGGAACAGGAACAGGAAGTCCCGACAAGACGAGCGAGAGGGCGAGGTCGTGGACGTGGTCAGTCTGCCGATGCCGCTGCCCCTGGGAGTGGGCATGGGCATGGGCGTGCAGGGCGTCCGCGTGGCCAAGGGCATGTGCCAGGGCGTCCAGGGCGTGTGCCTGCTGCACCTGCACGTCCTCGAGCATCAGCATCTGATCTGTTTGTGTGGACAGATGGGGCTGATTTTGAGCCAGATTGTCCTGCCTTTGACGAGGTACAGATGGGTTCCGGGGTGTCACCAGCATATCCCTGTGGCCCAGATGCTACCCCCAGTGAACTTTTCTGTGGCTTCTATGACAATGAAGTCATGGAATACCTCGTCAAAGAGACAAATCACCACCATGCTATCTGTGCCAACTTTCTTGGGAGGAAGACCAGTGCCAAGATGGTGGCATGGAGAGCTGTCACTGTGGCAGAACTATATGTGTTCTTGGCACTCACAATGCTGATGAGACATATAAGGAAGCACGTTCTGGCCGACTACTGGATCACTGGCGACATCATAACGACTCCAGCATTTGGCAAATACATGTCCAGGGACAGGTACTTCGACATCCTCTCCTATCTCCACCTGACAAACAACATGGCAGTCCACCTTCCCGACTCATTATGGAAGATCAGGAAGCTGTATGATATGATACGTCATCGGTTCACCACATACCTGATTCCTTTCCAGAAGATGTGCCTCGACGAGTCTCTGGTCCTGTTCCGTGGTAGGATGCACTTCCGACAGTATATCCCGTCCAAGAGACACCGCTTCGGCATCAAGCTCTTCGTCCTCTGCGACTGTTTGACGGGGTATGTGCTGGACTTTATAGTCTACAGCGGCAAGGCTGGAGAAATTGAGACTTACCCCCTCATTGGTTTTGGTGGCACTGTAGTGAAGAAGATGATGGAGAGGCACTTCAATAAAAACCACATCCTCTACACAGATAATTATTACACGTCGCCTCTCCTGACCAAGTACCTCCATGACCGCAAGACCGGAACTGTCGGCACAGTCAAGGGCAAGAGGAAGGGCATGCCAGGTTACCCAACCAAGACGAAGAAGGCGGACATCTTCCACAAGAAGAGTGGCCCCATCCTCTCCATCCACTGGCATGACCAGCGCAAGGTCAACCTCCTCAGCACATGCCACAAGGCCGAGATGGTCGCCACAGGGAAGGTGGACCGAAGAACCAAGAACCCCGTCCAGAAACCAGCTGCTGTCCTGGATTACAACCTAAACATGCGCCTCGTTGACAAGTCCGACATGCAGATGGGCTTCATCGACTGCCTGCGAACATCTTGCAGGTGGTACAAGAAGTTTATCCTGCATACGGTAGATATGTCGGTCCTCAATGCCTACAACATCTACCGTCTGAGGACTCCAGGAGCCAAGAAGTACAAGTCCCTGCGGAAGTTCCACAAGCAGGTGCTACTTGAGCTCCTGGCTAAACATGCGGCTACACCAGGGAGGCCACTACAAGGACCAGGCCAGCTGGACAGAACGGGGTGTGCTGAATTTTTCAGGAAGCACCAGCTCAACGCCCTTCTTTCAAAGCACCAGGTAGTAACGTTAGGAGTCAGAAGAGGTGCCATGTGTGCAGCCACACAACTCGCAGACCCCGCAAACCAACAAAAACCACTTGGGAATGCCTCGAGTGTCAAGTTAGACTGTGTGCTGGCACCTGCTTCAACGACTTCCACACTCTAACAAACTTTTGAAGTGGAAGTGACAACAGTGAAAGTGACACTCAAATGTAGGCTAAGAATAATAATATAACTAAGTATAAGTGAAAAGGACACATAAGTAATAATAAGTGCCTTCAATAACAATATGAACAAGTGAAAGTGACACTAAAATATATATTTCTAACAATAAATAAGTGAAAATGACACTCAATAAGCCTAGGCAAGTCAAAGTGACAGTATAATAATAATAAAACTAAGTATAAGTGAAAGAGACACACACAAGTAATAATAAATGCCTTTATAACAATATGAACAAGTGACAGTGACACTATATATATTATTAGCTTACCTAACAATACATAAAAGGGGAAATGACACTACCAATTATCAAAGTCCAGTGAAAGTAACACTATAATCATAATAATAATAATAAAACGAAGTAATAAGTGACAGAGACACAAATCAGTTCATGTAAATAACTTTATTGAGTGAAAATAACATAATAACTATAATAAATGACAGAATAACCAATAATTATAACGGCATAATTGCGGGTGGAGCGACGAGTGCAACTGGGCGTCGTAGCCGGGGCCGCGGTTGAGTGTTCGGACGCGCCGAGGTAAATACGCGGCAAAAGTTACCTCCACTTCCATCACCATCACTCCGGAACCAGTTGAGCTAGAGAGCTCTACTCAACGCCATTCTACGCAGCAAGGTAAGGCGCCCATTTCTATATATGTTTGATTAATGTAGGTAATATATTAAGCGAGATTAGCCTTAGTTTACTTTTGTTGATATTCGGCCAGATCGCCCGGATACGAGCTCCGTTCTTTGGAGAGCCTGCCCGGGCCAGGAGGGTTAAAAATCTCGAAATCCTGAAAATACCATTAGGTGTTAAAATGTGTTTATTCAACATCCCTTCATAAGCCAGTGAAATGTTATTTTTTTTGTTTTATGTTTTCCAAACTTGTCTTGTATTTCTAAACACGTTATATAGCGAACTTTGAAATTGACAGGCTCAGTAACTACTGGTCGTACGAGGATCGCACATATATAAATGGAAAGAATGTAAGATACTCTACAACCTACCAAAAGCTGTATCTTCTACTCTGCCGTGTTCCTGTGTAAAATATTGTAAGCCAAATAAAACAAGTTAAAAATGTTCACCCAATTGCCTTAGACTTTCACACGTTTTTCTCAACACCTGTTTTGTAGCACTTTGGGATCTTTTAATTATTGTATTATTGGGTCTCTAGGAATGTTTTATATACCATTGGAAAGCACGTGAAATGCTCTATAAAGCTCTTGACGCCTTATTTTGAATTTGAGACACAGCTCCTTGGCATATGTAGCTAACCATTGAGTACAAAATCATTACCGTACCTAATTTCCGAGTCACCTAATTCCGCAATTAGATAACAAATAAAAAAAGCAGATCAAGAGAGTTGTAAAACCACCTGTCCTGAGTTGTCTGATCACTCTAAAAATATTATACAGTGCTTGGGTTTCAAGTTAAACGAGTTCAAAAAATGTATTCAATTTTAGAGCTAATTTCCACCCTAATTCAGGAACTAGGCTAATTGACCTACAATAAAAAACAAGAAACACAAAATAATTGGTTTATGATCCTCTATACGTGTGCGAAATCTCATTGAAATCGGACGAAGTTCAGTGTCAACCCCTATTAAAAAGCGGCCGGTCCCCTTAATTCTTGTTTTTCGGGACCGATTTACACCTGGATTGGGATTTTTCGATCCTGGAACGTACACCAAGATTTATTCATATTCAAAACACAGGGTAATGATCAAGGTCGAGTAATTCACAGATTAACCTGAGGAGCGCGTCATTCATGTTTTTCGGATGGCCGCGTATGCAAATTTATTACCTTTGATTCTGACAGAATTTGTTATATTTACCATATTAATCAATATTTCTACTCCATATAACAGCGCATTTTGAGCGTCTGTACACTCTAGGGTAACTCATATAATCACATATATAACTCACACCCTTATAACTGTTATTCACTTACTTAAGTATACTACTGTACATTCTAGATGGGAATGATCTCCCTATAGACAGATCATCTCCCCCACCTATAAAGGACTTGGTACAATTCTTGCAGAGTAAGCAAGCGTTCCCACGGTCTTCTCAAATTATTGCAGCAACTCCAATATGATTGCTAGCAACTTGTAACTCTAGTAAGAAGCCGGCACGCCCGGGGCCCAAGGCATTGGTCAGTAGCAGTTCAGACAGCCCCATTGGAAGGTCGACCCTTCATTCGGCCGTGGTAATTAATACAGTGATGTATACAGTGACAGTGCGATACTGTGCGATATTAGTGTGTGTAACGTTATCTATATTCGTTATTCTTATCTTTTGTTCTTTTACAGGGAAGAATATAATCACAGGAATATATCTACAAATCTAGTTGCTTTTATAATATAGTGCAAAGCTGTAGGTATTTCCCAGTCGGGCAGCTACAATACCTACAAAGACAATCAATAACTCAAACCAGCCCTAATTAAGAATAATCTATTTTCTGGTTATAAAACCCTAGAAAACCCAACAGTGTCTTTGCTTCAAATCAGTTACCTTAACAGTTTACCTTTCAACATATTTTACAGTGAAAACCTGAACTACAAGCATAACCAAGGACAATTAAGGTAAGAAGTAAAAAGGGCAACCATTAGTCACCGCTACATAATTGGTTGGCAGCGTATATGGGATTTGTGTTCCCCAATCGAAATCACAATTAAAAAGACCTCCGAAGAACAAACAACAAAAAGCACTAAGAAAAAGCAACTAGAAAAACATTAACATAACTGAGCTAAGTGGAAAGAAAAACATCGATGAATGATAAAAGACTAGAGTGAATTTCAGAGTGAACTGGTACTTTATCTCAGTACCCATTACATCAGCGCTGACCTCAGTATTCCCTTCACTGAGCCAATGAGTCACGGTGAGCCCGCGCGCCAGCAACTCGCCCCAGCAACTCAGCCCTAGACTCATACACGCATGCACGCACACCACGCCCAGGCCAGGGTATGACGTGTGTGTGACGTCACAGCATTTGGTGACGACGTAAGGAGAAACAGTCAACTCTACGGGACCTCCACTTCAAACTTCATTCTACAACAGCTGACAAGAAGACCTTCAAAACATCGTAACGTTAATTCAGCTTTGTATCGGTTAGTCAGAAAATACATTACAAACTAAATATACTAGTAATTAGTGCTAGTAAAAATCCTGTCAACACAAACAAGCAATGCCTAAGTATCTTAACTATTCTTTCAACTTATTCATGTGTATAGAATAATTTAGCTGGGACTGTAAGTTCCTCATTAATTTAATTCCTTCTATGAATTCAAGTTAGATCAAAGAATTTAAGTACTCTATATATTTGCAGTAACAGTTTCTCAAGTAATAACTTAGCAGAGCGTTCTAAGACCACTCTAGTAAGAGAGTGAAGTGAGACCACTCAAGTAAAACCACTCTAGTAAGAGAGTGAAGTGACACCGCTCAAGTAAGACCACTCAAGTTAGAGAGTGAAGTATTCTATACACATCATCGTTCTGTCAACGTCACATATCTGACAGAGCAAGCCATTCCCCACGTACATCCTACTGGGCGAGTGAAGTATTCTATTAGTAACCCAACGAGTAGAATATTGCCCTTTCTCCCGAGAAAGATGATCTGGTTAATGAAAGCCCTTCTTCTACTTGGAACACTAATTATGGTTGATTCTACGACACCCTCGTATCTGAAACCTGGCGCCCTTGTAGCCCAAGTTGGAAGAGTGCTAATTGCGGAAGATGTAGTAGCAGTTCAGTTTGATTTCGGAGACCTCTTTGAAATCCCCCGTGGTGCTGAGACGCTCCAACGTCGCATAGACAATTTACACTCTACTTTTACCTTCCTACTAACTAATCAGACAATGCCCCGTGACTTACGACTTACAGTTATACTCCAACGCTCACGTGTAGCTCGTATAAATCGTAAAATACGGAAGATCCAATTGGTCCTGCCTGAAGACCCTATCCAGGTAACCAAACACGCTCACTCGCGGCGTACAAAGAGAGGACTTTTCAATTTTGTTGGCTTGATCTCACATGAGCTCTTTGGAACAGCCCAAGCTTCTGATGTTGAAAAGCTGGGAAAGAGACTTAGTGTACTGGAGACAGCAGCAAGAGCCATGAATAGAGTCTTGAATTACGACTCAATACCAATGAAGGATGTATTCACGACAGTTAACTCGGTAATTTCGACAATGAATAACTTGACACAAGTAGTTAATTCTCTAGTTTCTGATGGACATTCCACAGATAAAGTCATATACTTGTCCGAGATCCTGCAAGCTACTGAGGAAGATATTAGCGAATTATTTCTGGGTACGAAGAGGGTTATAGCAAATCTCGTTGATGCTGCCCTAAGCCGAGTCACAAGTGACCTAGTACCTGTAGAACATCTCAGTACGGCAATAGAGATAGCGAAAGACCAGTATTCCCTGATGCCGCTATTTGAAGCAGGTGAATGCGAGTTCTACTACCCTCTACTGGAAGCAGTTCTTAAGCACTCATCAATTTTAGTCCACATCCCGTTCAGGTCCTCACACATGTTCAATGCTTGGAGAATTATCCCGTTCCCGTTTCTCTTAGACGGAAGATTACTAACCGTGCCTGACACAGCGGACAATCTACGACGACCTTCAACTTGTGTCTGTGACTGACAATGGCGCACTTAACTTATGTAGGTCCTCGTATCTTCATCTATATGTGTGTCCAGCGTATGTGTTTTCTTTTATGTCCCCGGACAAAACTGCATGCGAACTTACCTTGACTCAAGCCACTGTGACTGACACTGGAGCTATGAAAGACTGTATTTACGCCCCGGCTCCTCAGCTCCCCGTGTTTCATAAACACTTGCTAGATATTCAGTTCTTTTACTTCCCTAACCAGACCCAGGTGTATCTCATTTGTCAAGATTCTAGAAATGTATTTCATGCACAAGGGATGTATCAGGCCCCTGATCACTGTGAAGTAAGGAGTTCACTCATTCACACTCTACCTTCTCATCAGCACTCTGCCCTGATTACTGACCTCTCTTCTGAGTTCATCCCAATTAAAATTTCTTTCACAGGCAACTCTTCAGACCTGATCAACAAGTCACGTAGCATTAAAATGTTAAATGCATTGAATTCTTCTGAATTTACTAATCTACTTAGTTCATCTCTCCCTATGTCCATCAGCCCGGACGTTATCTATCCTACAGTACTAACCCCTACCTTGGCTCTCTCAGTACTAATTCTAATCCTTGTAGGCCTCTTCCTTCGCCTATCTTTCAGGGTTGATCGCCTGACTCGTAGACGTAAGGCTAAGCTGGCAACTGCCGAGGCGACTGTGTAAGTTAGTCCGTACCTTTTCATATTTTCTTTGGCATTGCTGTACACTGGGAATAGGGTTATGTAAGTCATAGGGATGATATGTATGTTCGGTGGGCCTCACTTTACATGGCCGAGCGGTGTAATAGCGCATTTTGTGCGGCTGTACACTCTAGGGTAACTCATATAATCACATATATAACTCACACCCTTATAACTGTTATTCACTTACTTAAGTATACTACTGTACATTCTAGTTGGGAATGATCTCCCTATAGACAGATCATCTCCCCCACCTATAAATGACTTGGTACAATTCTTGCAGAGTAAGCAAGCGTTCCCACGGTCTTCTCAAAGTATTGCAGCAACTCCAATATGATTGTTAGCAACTTGTAACGTGTAACTCCACTCTAGTAAGAAGCCGGCACGCCCGGGCCCCAAGGCATTGGTCAGTAGCAGTTCAGACAGCCCCATTGGAAGGTCGACCCTTCATTCGGCCGTGGTAATTAATACAGTGATGTATACAGTGACAGTGCGATACTGTGCGATATTAGTGTGTGTACCGTTATCTATTTTTGTTATTCTTATCTTTTATTCTTTTACAGGGAAGAATATAATCACAGGAATATATCTCAAATCTAGTTGCTTTTATAATATAGTGCAAAGCTGTAGGTATTTCCCAGTCGGGCAGCTACAATACCTACAAAGACAATCAATAACTCAAACCAGCCCTAATTAAGCATAATCTATTTTTCTGGTAATAAAACCCTAGAAAACCCAACACTGTCTTTGCTTCAAATCAGTTACCTTAACAGTTTACCTTTCAACATGTTTTACAGTCAAAACTTGAACTACAAGCATAACCAAGGACAATTAAGGTAAGAAGTAAAAAGGGCAACCATTAGTCACCGCTACCTCCATGTCTGTATATTATTCTTGCATGATGAACATCTGAACAGTGAAGCCCAGAAAATAGGTGTAAATAGCAAATATCTAGTAAAAAACGTAAATTTGTGGCAGGAGGAGAGGGAATGAAGGCAAAAGAGTGAGAGAACAACATAAATATGCTTCTTGGGCCTCCTTGAGCCAGACTGACAGGTCTAGCTGTCTTCCGCTCATGTGAAGGGGACGAGGGAGTGTAGAAGACTTTGACTCATATATATTTTGTGCAGGAAAAACGAGGAATTACAAAAATAAGTGGAAAAATAACCGAAAGTGGAGAGGAGAAAGAGGAAGGGGAAAGGAGAGGGAGGAGAGGGGACACATGTTGGGGAGAGGAAGGAGGTAGAGGGTTAATGTGCCATCTAATTACATATTGCTTCCATTTGAGTGTCTGCGGGGATTTTTTTGTTTTCATGTTTTTTTTCCGTGATGCCATCGCATCCTCCCTGCAGACACTTTCGTGAGGCCTATCGCACTCCATGGGTTAAAACTGTGTAATTCGAAGGGTTGCAACAGCTAATCACAGTGCTGGTCGGATTGCAGAGTTAGCCAATAAGCAAAAGAATGAGCCATTTTATCTTAAATAATGATCGTTATTTTTGTCTTTTGCTTCTGCTCAGGTGAATTCTAGTTCCATAAAAAAACAAAGATACAATATAATAAGTTGGATTACCGAGATATTACACAATAAGTAATATATATATAAAATTACAAAGAGATGATACAGTGCTGTACCAGGTATAGGAGTAGCCAAGCCTGACATGTTGAGGGATCTGCCTTGTGTGGGCCAATCTGCTTTCTGCAGACTCCCATTTTCTTATGTTATTTTCTTCCTATTAATTTCCGTTACTTCAAGCGTCCAAGAGTTTAACTACTTGCGAAAGTTTAAAAATTACGTTATACAGTATGATCAAATAGTTGATAATATATATCGGACATTAAATAAATAAATAAATAAATAAATACTATATATATATATATATATATATATATATATATATATATATATATATATATATATATATATATACTGTATATTATATATACAGTATAAATATATTAATTTGTGTATGTCCAGAAATATACTGTAATATATTGACAGGTATACAGCGTAATTGGACAATCAATCAAGCTTTGCCGAACTCTATTATTACCTCGATAAACTGCAGCATGTTATTGTTTTGTAATTAATTATCAACACATAAATGTTTGTTTGGATTCTACATGTACGGATATCAACTGTTCCATTTATCCAAATCAATTGCATGACAACCATATCATTACATTTGAAATGTATATAAATCAAGCTAATCATATTGTAGTTAGATACACAGTTCGAAATACCCGGTAATGATATAAGCTTACGTAATAATGCAACCACAGAGTGTGAGGTGAGGTTGAACGGTCAGGCTATGGAAAATGTCAGCTCATTTAAGAATTTGAGCAGTGTGTTGAGTACAGATAGGAGTATGGATGAAGAAGTGCGGGAGAGGGTGCGACAGGGGAAAAGGGTTGTAGGAACGCTGAAAACAGTAACAAGAAATACGGTGGTAAGCATGGAAGTAAAGAAGTCCTTGCATGACAGTGTGGTAATCTCGACATTGACTTACGGGAGTGAAGCATGGACGTTGGTGAAGAGACTCAAACCAAGAGTGAGAGGGGTGGAAATGAGTTACTTGAGAAGTGTGTGCGGAATTACATGGAGGGATACAAACGAATGAGGAAGTACGAGAGAGAAGTGGTGTGGATGTAGATGTGCTGGAAAGTGTGAAAAGGAACACTTTGAAATGGTTCGGCCATGTGGAACGTATGGGAAGTGAGAGCATGACTAAGAGAGCGTACGAGAGTAAGCTGGAAGGACAGAGGGAGAGGTAGACTGAGTGAGAGGTGGAAGGATGGAGTTAAGAAGTACATGAGTAAAAGTGGTGCTGGATGGGAGGAGGGATGTCAACTGATTGGGGACAGAGGTGCATGGGGGCGTTTCGTTCATGGCCACCCATTCGGGGATCACGGCGCGCGGCAATAGATAGATTAATGCAGAGCAAATCCTTGTTTTCACTTATACAATCTACTGAAATGATAGTGATTATGATGATTTAAAAGCTATTCCAAGTACTGTATATTAGGTACAATAAGTCAAGCTTATAATTAAAGTTAATGCATCTACCGTATGCGCAACGCTGTTAATACTTATTCAAATGGATATATATGTATATATATATATATATACTGTATATGAGAAATAGGTGTGTGACACAGGAAAAGGATAACCAGGGTAGCAACAAACAGCATCTTTATTCCAGACGTTTAGATATATCTCATGCTATCATCAGTGGATCTAAAACCAAGGAAAAAGAAATATAAACAACTATTCTTGAACCTAACGTTCGTCAAAATGTAGCATATAAGGAATGAAATGGAAACGAAAAAGGAACATATAGTATATGGGATAGTAAAACAATATTGAACACTAGAAGAACAAAATGAAACAGAAATATAGGGAACATACTCATAAAGTATGTAGGGAAATTTAACATTATTACCCAAGCAGAAGTGAAGTTGAGAGAAATATCCAATGAACACATACATACTAATTTCAAATATTTAAGGAACTGCTGACTGATTACTGTTAAGGGAAAGTTTGTCTTTTTAGATATGAAGAGACTCTAATATTCTTAGGTTTTCGGAATTACAGTCAAAAATAGTGAAATCGGAGGGGTTAACTGGGATATTACACCTATGACAGTGCTCTCTTACTGTTGAATGAGGAGGAGTGCTGATGGGAAGGCCAGTTCTCTTGACTGACCCCTACTAGGGGAGGTGTGGCGGAGTGGTCTTGCCACTGGACTGGTTATTCAATGGACCCGGGTTCAAATCCCGATATGTCAATGGGAAGATATTATTGGGATGGAATTTGTGCTGTACCTAGTATCAGTTCATTACCACAAAGCCCACCGAAACGCCAAATAAATACCCTCATTGTTCCCTGATTAAATAGCACTGTATGAATATTCCCATATTCAAAATATGTTACAGGAGTGAAATGCCTAGTTACTTCATTGCTCAATAGGTGGCGTTCTGAGAGTGAGGGTCCGATTCTAGGAAGTGAGAGAGTGAAGCACTGGAGCGAGGCAGCTTCAAAGATGGGCCTGCTTCGAGCCTTGAGTGAGCAACTAAGCCCCATGCATCCTGCAAAGGCAGGGGCTGGTTGCAGCTAAAAAGTGCTTCACATGTCTCACCCCCTAGACTGGAACGAGACCCGTTCAATGTAGAACGGTTGAATGTACAGGCTCTCAGCCTATGCCCGAGAGGGAGCAGTTGGAATATAGAAAAACAAAAAAACTGTTCGTCGATCCTTAACTTGAAAGTTCTTAAAGTACTTCCAATATACCCTGTATGGCAACTGACATTTATAAACAATAGACGAACGCAGGGCAGTGGGCATATATATATATATATATATATATATATATATATATATATATATATTTATATACAGTATATATATATATATACATACATATATCTATATATATATACATACATATATATATATATATATATATATATATATATTCTCTTTTAAACAGACGAGGTTAAAAGCAATAGCAGTTTCAGCATTCAGGATTTTATTGTTACAGCTTTCAATAGTTCTAACAATTTTCCTCTGGGGTTCAGAGATGAGGTACAAAAGGTTTGCAAAATTCATGGTGGATCCAACGTTTCACAAGTAAACATCTTGCATCTTCAGGGAATGGAGAGGTAATGATTAGAATAGGGACAAAGCATCATATTTATACAAAATTCGAGGATCAAGCAGAGGGAGGTGGGCGGAGCTACTGGGTGTGTGGTGGCTGTTCATTGGTGGAAGGCAGTCTATTCGCGAGACGGGCACTAAATCTTATCGGTGGTTGGTTGTTGGCTGTGGGTGGCTGTGATTGGTTGGTGTTGTCAGTTGTGTGCTGAGCGCGGAAGCGTAAGGGAGGGGGGCACGGGGCGAGAGGAAGGGGGGCAGCGTGCCTGTAGCGCTTGCCTGAAGGAAGAATTTGAAGGTCTTGTGTTTGGTTGTTGATGCTGGGGTTGAGTGTTTGGATGTATTGAGCTTCTAAAATAGCTAGTCTTCTGGGGTCTGATTCTTTGTCGAGTATGGTGGTTTGTTTGTCTAGGTCGGCGCGAGTTAGGGCAAGATGGTGGGGGACTTGATAGTGGTCTTTTATAGCGCCAGATTGAAGGTGGAGGGTTAGTCGACGGGAAAGGCGAGTCTGTGTCATTTCAACATAGGATAGGGGTCTACAGTCCCCAGAGGTGCAAATATGCTGGTATATCGCATGATCGTCTTTCGGTTGGTTGGTGGAAATGGGGCGGTTACGGAGGACAAGGTTGGAGGTCTTAGGAGATTTGTAGTAAATAATGAGTTTTATTTTATTGTCAGGGTTGGTGGGGAGGACGTTTTTGTGAATTATTTCTTTCATAATGGATTCGTCTGTTGTGTGGTCGGAAGACATGTAGTTTCTGTAGAAAAATGTAATGTCATTGGCCGGGTTGGTGCTAGGAGGGTCTTGTTTGTACCATTTTTCTAGGTGGTGGTTGATGGCATTGGTGACGTCAGTGTTGGAATACTCATTGTTGACTAGGACCTGGGTGAGCCTTTCCAGTTCGTTGTGTGTGTCATTCCAGGTGGTGCAATGGGTGAGGGCTCTCCTGACATAGGCGGCGATGGTGGACTGATGGTATCGTTTAGGGCATTCACCCCAGCATCAACAACCAAACACAACACCTTCAAATTCTTCCTTCAGGCAAGCGCTACAGGCATGCTGCCCCCCTTCCTCTCGCCCCGTGCCCCCCTCCCTTAAGCTTCCGTGCACAGCACACAACTGACAACACCAACCAATCACAGCCACCCACAGCCAACAACCAACCACCGATAAGATTTAGTGCCCGTCTCGCGAATAGACTGCCTTCCACCAATGAACAGCCACCACACACCCAGTAGCTCCGCCCACCTCCCTCTGCTTGATCCTCGAATTTTGTATAAATATGATGCTTTGTCCCTATTCTAATCATTACCTCTCCATTCCCTGAAGATGCAAGATGTTTACTTGTGAAACGTTGGATCCACCATGAATTTTGCTAACCTTTTGTAACTCATCTCTGAACCCCAGAGGAAAATTGTTAGAACTATTGAAAGCTGTAACAATAAAATCCTGAATGCTGAAACTGCTATTGCTTTTAACCTCGTCTGTTTAAAAGAGAATCTATTACCTGGCTATACTAACATATATATATATATATATATATATATATATATATATATATATATATAAGGTAGATTTAAATGGCTCAACTGGAAAACTTTGTAACCATTAACAATGTAGGCAAATATAGTTCCCAATGTGACTTGTCATATTAATGTTCCTGCAATCTACCAGGATAATAAAAAGATAACTCATATATCCAACTTTTATCCTGATTGATTAATGCATTTCATAATAATGGTTCACTTGTTTTTGTTCTCGAATTTACAGTATATAGGCTATATCATTTATTCGTAAAAGGGATAAATAACACCGTGCATGGATACAGTAGGCTACACAAATATATTTGCTGTGGAACATGTAATGGACTAATAATGTCGGTTCTATGGTATACTAAAAAATTACTATCTTATTTTGTAAATATTAGCGGACATATAACTATCTTATATATTTTATTCAGTTTAGAAGCATCTCCGGTTATCAAGAAATATACAACTATTATCAATTAACTTTTAACTCCACTATATCAGAGATTAGGCTACGGCGGCAATGTACATGAACCCGTACACTGTGGCGGCCGTGCAATGGAAGTACCAGAACGGGACCCTGTGACGCATCACGTCAGCTATGCCAGATTTTTTTTTTTTCCATGTGATTGAGGGAGGCAAAAGGCAGAATTGCCTATAGCGAGTGCCACCCCAATAGTTGAAAGAGTGACAGGGCCAAAATCAAGGGACGATCGAGCCAAAATGCCTGGACACACAGAGTTTGAAGCAATTTAAGTCATAGGAAGAGGGAAAGACTGATTCTGGGAGAGAGTTCCAGAGCTCAGCTGTTGAGTCGAAGACAGTTTGAGAGTAACATTTCACTCTTGGGTTAGAGAGTTGCACAGAGTAGGCGTGGGATTGAGTTGCAAGACAGGTACCATGTGCCCTACGTAAAGGAGGTGGTGTGCACTGGGAAAGCTCTGAGGAACACTGATTTTTATAGTAGCGATAGAATAGCGAGAGAGATGCAACATTGCGGCGGAGAGAGAGAGATTGCAGAGAGTTGGTGAGTGGACGGGAGTTAATGATACGAAAGGCCTTCCTTTCAACTTTGTCTTTCAACTTCACCAATGATGCCCAATCAACAAGAGCTACCCCAGTTCGCACCTACACCCCACCTCTTCCGCCTCCTCAGCCAGTTCCTCCGGAACTCAGCCAAGGAGCCTTCATAGACGTCTACCCACTAGGGGAATTCCTTGTTCCAGCAGGTCCACCCCCTCCTCCAACACCCAGTAAGCCCCTGGGACCCCTCCAGTCAGGCCTCCACCTCCTGTCCAACTGTCCCAGATATCACCAAGTACCACACCCCCTGTGACCCCTCCAGCCAAACCTCCTCCAAATGCCCTGTCGCCCCAGATGCTCCTATATCTTAACACAGAGGCTTGCCCCTTTTTACCGGCTGAACTGATCTGCAGCCTCTCTAGTGCAGCCAGTATCCCGGCTACCAGATCATCTCTCTGCCATAAAAAAAGCGCCACCATCACTTGACAACCATGACTCCTCAGCAAATATTAATCACTGAGCCTTCGCTGTCAAGGATTACCTCAAGTTCCTCGCTGCTAACGACACCCCAGTGCACTCCGCCATATTCAAGGATGGTAGACTCATTCAGAATGGCTGGGGCAGCCTGCAATTAGCTATACTCTCTCTGTAATACCCCCACAGGAAACTCCATGTTGTTCCCAGCAGTAACGGAAAGGGATGAAAGATCTCATCCCGCACCTACATGACTATCCTCACCGGCACTGTCTACATATCCTACGCCATGCAGACTGGTTCCTCCAGATGTGGTCACGAGGATAGGACTATATTTTAGCAGGGGTAGTGAAACACAGGACTTCAAGAAACATCAACATACAGTGTTTTCTGGGTTTCAGATCATTACTAAAGAGCACCCCCAGATCCTTCTCACACTCCAAGTTATCCAATTCTACATGGTCTAGTTTGTATTTCGCTTCTAAATTACGATTTCCAATCCTTAATACCTTACATTTGTCTACATTAAAACTCATCTGCCAATTTATGGACCACTCGTGCAAAAGATCGAGATCCTTTTGTAGACATTCCCTGTCGCTAGCTGACTATTATCCTACCCATTTTAGTATCATCAGCAAATTTACTAATCCTAATCTTTATGCCTGAGTCAAGATAATTTATGTAGATAATACAAAGGAGTACAAAGGAAATCAAGCAACAACAGGTCTAGTGACCCTTCTAGGTTGCTTGTCCTCCAAAACACTGAGGATCAAGTGTCCAAACAGTGGTTTAGAGTGGGTAAGGGAACATTGGAAAGGGAACTACTACCCTGCCACTAACGTGGCAGGACTAGGAAGTTAGTAGGGGACATATGGGTTAGTAACTGAGGGGAGGATAAAGTTATTCATTTACAAACGCAGTCAGTCGCGGGTTTGATGCGAGATATTTGTCTACGCGGAATTTAAATGAATCAACGGTGCTGCAGTCTATAACGTCTCGGGGAAGCCCATTCCACAAGTTGACAACTCGATTGAAGAAGAAATTCTTATATTCGTGCGAGTTAAAAGATTTACCAATAATTTTGCAACCGTTTCCCCGCGTGTAATTAGATTGGTCGATAGTGAAGTACTTACTACAGTTCATATTGTCGATGCCTTTGATGATTTTGAACACTTGAATTAAGTCACCTCTTAATCTGCGCTGGGTTAAAGGAAATAGATTTAATTCTCTAAGACGCTCTTCGTATGGTTTGTTCTTTAGGCTAGGTATCATTTTGGTAACTCTACGTTGAACTCGTTCTAGCTTGTTTATATCTTTTTGGTAATAAGGGCACCAGGATTGAACGCAGTATTCCAGAAGAGGGCGGACTAAGGAATTGTAAAGGGTTAGGATAACTTCTTTGGATTTATGCTCAAATGACCTGCCTATAAAGCCAATTATTTTGTTTGCCTTCTTAACAACTTCTGAACATTGTTGACTCGGTTTTAGGTTACTCGATATTGTTACTCCCAGATCAGTTTCTCTGTTTACATTCTTAAGCTGAGTGCCATTCATCGAATAGTTTGCTTTCTCATTTAGGTATCCGACATGTAGTACTTTACATTTATGAACAGAAGAGGCCCAAAAACTGACCATTGGGGGACCCCACTTTTAACTAACCCCTACTCCGATTTTACACCTTTGACACTAACTCTCTGTTTCCTACCAATCAGCCATGACTTAATCTACTTGAGTAGCATCACCTCAATACCATGTCCTTCTATCTTCTTCAACAGCCTTTCATGTGGAACTCTATCAAAGGCCTTACTGAAGTCTAAGAAAACTATATCATATGACTTGTCGTTATCTACCGCTTCATATATATATCTCGGAGAAAACATTGAGTACATTTGTTAGGCAGGATCGTCCTGGAGTGAATCCTTGTTGAGAGAGTTTAATTAACTTGAACATTTCTAAGTTATTTCTAATTTTCCTGCAATAATTCATTCTAGCAATTTCCCTTTAATTGATGTGAGACTAATGGTATGGTTATTTGATGCTATGGAATTATCACCTTTTTTAGATATCGGAATTATATTTGCAAACTTCCATGAATCAGGAACTAGGCCTAAATTTAGTGAATTATTAAATAGCTGAGTTCATGGGTAACTTAATTCGTCCTTGCATTCTTTTTATAGCGTAGCATACACCTCATCTGGACCTGGAGATGTACGAGGTTTTAGTCTATCTATTTTCTTAATTACTTTGTCACTAGTGACCTGAACTGTGCTTGATATGTCGGTTACAGTACCGTTAAAAAACTTGGTTGACTACTGGAACTTGATCTAAATTTTTGTTTGTAAAAACAGAAAGGAAATTACTATTTAGAGTATTCCACATTTCTAACTCATCATCTGTAATCTCACCTATCACTTTCTTAAGAGGCCCTACTGTATCCTTTACCTTAGATTTATACAATTGATAAAATGCTTTAAGGTTGTTTTTGTATTCATTTGCTACCTTGATCTTGTAGTTTCTTTTTTCCTTCCCAATTTCCCTTTTTACCTGCTTCGACAAGTTATGGTGGAATTATATTAGGTAGATTTTGCCTCTCTGTATTTTTCTGTACACCCCTCTCTTTCTACCTATACGATCTAATCATTTATTTGTCATCCATTTTGGTTGGTTTGTATTTGATCTAAATTTTCTTTTTGGTATATATTTTTCTTGTTTGCTCTGTTAGGCAGAGATTAACTGATCATACACACTATTTTAATTTTCAATTGGTTGTCTACCAATCTCAGATGTGTGACCTCTCTGGTCTGCTGGAACTAATTGGCATACCTGAACTAAATTTCCTGCCTCACCTTTAATTTTAGGTGACATTTTTAATCCCCTAAAATTCGTCTTTCTAAAGTCGTTTAAAATTTAATTCTATAGAGAAGTATATTGATTTATGGCCACTGTTCCCTAGCTGGTCGCCCACTTCTAAATTTTGTATCAAATTTTCTTTGATGCTAAGTATTTGGCGAATGTACAAATTGAAAGGGAAAGTTGTCTAGTACTACTTCAAGAAAATCTTCGGATTCGTTATTGCTAGTTTGATGTAACCAATCTATATCTGGAAGATTAAAGTTGCCTAAATTGCAAACACTATTATTCTGAGATGCCTTACTGATTTCTTCCCATAATGATTTGCCTAAATTTCGACAAAGGTTGCAAGGTGCCCTATAAATAGTTCCCAAATTTTTTTTTTTTTTTTTTTCTATGTGAATGAGGGAGACAAAAGGCATAACTGCCTGCAGCGAGTGCCTCCCCCAGATTTCAAAGAGTGACAGGGCCGAAATCAAGGGACGTTCGAGCTAAAATGCCTGGACACACGGAGTTTGAAGCAATTTAAGTCATAGGAAGAGGGAAAGACTGATTCTGGGAGAGAGTTCCAGAGCTCAGCAGTTGAATAGAAGAAAGTCTGAGAATAGCCTTTCACTCTTGGGTTGGAGAGTTGCACAGAGTAGGGGTGGGATTGTGTTGCAAGGCGGGTACTACGTACCCTACGTAGAGGAGGTGGTATACACTGGGAAAGCTCCGAGGAACACTGATTATTGTAGTAGCGATAGAATAGTAAGAGAGATGCAACATTGCGGCGAAGAGAAAGAGATTGCAGAGAATTGGTGAGTGGACGGGAGTTAATGATACTTTATCTAGGAGTGCGGTGTGAGAGGATACTCCCCACACATGTGAACAATACTCCATACAAGGACACACTGTGCCCCTGTACAGAGCAAGTAGCTGAGCAGGGGTAAAGAACCCCTTGAGGTGGTTGAGCACACCCAGCTTCTGGGAAGCTGCCTTAGCAAGACTGGTAATATGGTCCTTCAAAGTGAGAGCAGAAGAAAAAGAGACACCTAGAACATTGAGGGAAGATGAAGGGTTGATTTTTGTATTGTTGAAGAATAAGGGATAGTCCTCTGGAGGTTCCTGACGGGTAGTAAGGTGGATAAATTGAGTTTTGGAAGCATTAAATGTAACAAGGTTTTCTCTACCCCAATTGGAAATAGTAGCTAGATCAGAAGATAAGCATTTTATGGCTTCATCACGTTTACTTTTGAGGGACTGCTGGCTGGGGCGCTCTGGAAAACTAATTGAGTGGTGTAAAGTAGAGTCGTCTGCATATGAATGGATGGGACTAGATGTACAGTTGAGAAGATCATTTATGAAAAATAGAAAGAGAATAGGAGATAGGACAGAACCCTGAGGAACACCGGAGTTGATAGGATGAGGAATTGAGCAATGGCCGTCCACAACCGCAGCTATGGAACGGCCGGAAAGGAAATTAGAGACAAAGGCACAGATGGAGGGACAGAAATCGAAGGAGGGCAGTTTGGAAATTAAAGATTTGTGCCAGACTCAATCGAAGGCCTTCGATATGTCTAGTGCAACAGAAAAAGTCTCACCAAAGTCCCGAAAGTTGGATGACCAAGAGTTAGTAAGATATGAAAGAAGATCACCAGTAGAGCGGCCCTTAACCCGGCAAGTGCAGGAAGACTCTTAAGAGTTTCCCCGGGCGACTGCGGGAAGACTCTTAAGATCCTGGGCCTAAAAAAATCCATTTAAAACACCCCAATATTTTTTTTCTTTTTTTTTTTCTTTTTTTTTTTTGCCCCTGGGCCATGCCAAATATAAGTCCTCCACATCCCCTCCTTCCCCACTTTCCTCCCCTCCTTCAGTTATCACCTATTTTCCCTGTTATTCCCTTATTCTGTGGTCTATTTTCGTGCTAACATTAGCGAGTTGGTAGCAGGGCGTTGTCATCACTGTTACCAAGCGTGGGAAAGAGCGAGAGAGAGACTATTGCGTAACAGTGTCTCTCCAGACAAGGGGAGAGGAGGAGGGGAGGGAGGTTGCCTCAGCCATACATTATGTAACTCCCGGCCTGTAACGCCGATTTTGACCATCCAAACGCTGTTTCCACTTGTTTTATTGCTGTAACAGGTTAATACCTTTATAATCAACCTAAAATAGGCACATATGGATAATTATTAATGCTATTTATGGTAAAATAACGATGTTAGTGATGGGAACAGCTCAAATACGTGCGCACAGGCGTGTGGTGTCTCATACCCCCCATGCGCACGTCTTAGGTTAAGGAAGCCATACTGGCGATCTGAGAGCAGATTATGAGAAGAGAAATGCTTAAGATATTTGGAAGCAAGAATAGTTTCAAAAACTTTAGAGATACAAGAGATGAGAGCAATTGGACGATAGTTGGAGGGTTGAGAGCGGTCACCCTTCTTTGGGACAGGTTGAATGAGAGCAAACTTCCAGCAAGAAGGAAAGACGTTAGAGGAGAGACAGAGACGAAAGAGTTTGCCTAAGCAGGGGGTCAGCACGGAAGCACAGTTTTTAAGTACAACAGGAGGAACACCGTCCGGACCGTACGCCTTCTTAGTATTAAGCCCAGAGAGGGTAGAAAGTACATCTTTAGAAGAGATTAGGATATTAGGCATAAGTAGGAAAGAGGGGGTTGGAGAGGGAGGAATAGCACCGGAATCATCCAAGGTAGAGTTTCTGGCAAAAGTTTGAGCAAAGAGTTTAGCTTTGTCAGAGGAAGAAGTGATGGTTGTGCCATCAGAGTGGAAAAGGGGAGGGAAAGACAAGGAAGAAAAGTTGTTGGAGAGGTTTTCAGCTAGATGCCAGAAAGCTTGGGAAGAGCTAGAGTTGGATAGTTCAGTGCATTTATTATTGATGAAAGAGTGCTTGGCAAGTCGAAGAACAGATTTGGCTTGATTCCGGGCAGAAACATAGGAAGAATGAGATTCTTGAGTTTTAAGGCGTCGGTACCGTTTGAATGCTTCCTTTTTGTTGTGGACAGCAGTAGAACAAGCGTGAGTAAACCAAGATTTGTTTGCATTAGACTGAGAGAAAGAAAATGGAATGTACGCTTCCATGCCTCAAGAGGATTACCTCGGTAATGCGTTCAGCACTCTCCGAGGGTCCTCGGCCACGGAAGCAGAAGTCATTCCATGGGAAATCAAAGAAGTACTGCCAGAGAGCCTCCCAGTTGCCAGCGCCAAAGTGCCACAAGCGCCGCTGGCTGGGAGGATTGGATGGCCGTACTGAAGAGATAGGACAGGTGACGGAGATAAGTTTATGGTCGGAGGAGCCCAAAGGAGAGAAAAGATTGACAGTATAAGAAGAAGGGTTAGAAGTCAGAAATAAGTTGAGAATGTTGGGCCGATCTCCGAAGCGATCCGGGATACGGGTGGGTTGCTGGACCAGCTGCTCTAGGTCATTTATGATAGAAAAGACGTAGGCTTGTTCACCAGGTGGATCAGTAGAGTGAGAGGAGAGCCATTGGCGGTGGTGAACGTTGAAATCTCCTAACATGGAGATTTCAGAGAAGGGAGAGATAGATACAATGTGTTCCACTTTAGAATTTAGATAGTCGAAGAATTTGGGAAAGTCGGTAGAGGTACTTTCCCCGCTAATCTCTTCCCACACACTTTAATTATCGCTATTTGTTTTAATATGTGATCTAAGGCAACATTTTAAAGTATCCCCGACATAAATTGCAACTCCACCTCCCCTTCTGTCTGTTCTGTGTACTTAAATTAATTGTATCCTGGCATATGAAATTCTGCTAACATATGTCTAGAGTCAGTATTTATCCAGGTTTCTGTAATCGCTACAATGTCTAGATTTTCCTTGCTAATAATTACCCTAAGCTGATCCATTTTGTTACATAAACTTCTACAAGTTGTATAATAAACCCTCAACCTATTACTATTATTTGCCATTCATTATTTTCTATTGTTTTTAACTAACTTATTATTTCCTATTGAACTAGCATGTGACTGAGGATCCTTTTTGCTTTTTCCTGACCCCACACATTTTCCACATAACCTCGCTTTTTCACTCCCAGGATTTCTGTTCGAAACCCCGCAAACATCCTATCGAAAGAACTAGCTAGCGTGGAAACCCCTAACCATGAAAGATGAACTCCATCCCTTGCCTACATTTTATCTTTCCCATAGATACCGTCCCAGTTGTCAATAAATGGTATTGCTTTTTATTTGCAATATTTCTCCAACCGTTAATTGATACCAATCGCCCTCGATGTCTATACTCTAGGAACTCCTCTTCTAGGTAGGATGCTATGTACAACAGGAATCCCTCCCTTTCTCCTAACTTTATCAAGCACTCCCTTCACTTCTTCCCTTACCATCATCATTAGTCCCGGCACTGAGACAGATAATGGGGTTATCTCCACCACCTTCCAAGACGTGGTCCATCTTCTCTAAAACCATCCCAACTCCATGACCAGGTGGACACACAACCTTCCTAAGCTATGTGCAGGTAGCCCTAACTAAGTGTCTTACCATGGAGTCGCCCATAATCGACACAGACTATACCTTTTCCTCGGGACAATCCGGATTTGGCAGCAGCAGGGGTTGTAGGAGTGGCAGCTGGTGCTCCCGCCGGTTGTGGCAGCTGGTGCTCCTGTGGTGGTAGTAGTGGTAGATGGTGCTCCCGTGGTGGTGGTAGTAGCTGCAGGTATTTCCGTGGTGGCGGCAGGCACTTCTATGTTGGTGGCAGCCTCACTACGACTCCCACCCTTTTCCTGGCTAAGGTTACTCCCTTCACATTGTCACTCACTCCTACATCATTATGCTGCTTACAGAGAGTGACTTTCCCACCCGTATTGTCTATGACCTTCCATGAATATAATGATTTGTTCGGTTCAACCTCCCTCTTCCCCTTACTCGAATTGCAAAGTTCCTCTAAGCTAATATTTAAAGCTAAATTATCATCCTTTAAGAAGTCCACTTCCCCTGAATAGTTACGTTAACCTCCCTCCGAGATTGAACTTGCTCCCTCACCACACTCAACTCTTCCCTCACCTCAAGGGAGAGAGAGCGAAGTTCAGTGCAAGAATCAACCTCCATACCTGCTATTTTATCCCAAAGCTAGCTAATAAAACAAAACTAAATAAATAAATCAAATAATAACAACTAATCACTGAACTAAAGCACTGCACATAATTATGCAGTTAAACACTTGCCACCAACTACAGGTAAGCGAGAATGGTCACACTTCACTTGACGCACCGAGGTCACTAGGGTCACTAAGGACAGGCTAAAGACACGTCCACACTCTAAGAAGGTCTACTGGGTAACTACTATGCATAATTATGCTCTGCAACTATAAATAATTATACTAGTTATCATATTATAATGATATATTATAGATTTCAATACATTCACTACTGTATTTGAAGGAAAACCTGGTATTTGGGATGGTTTATGATGAGCCATAGATACCTAGCAAACCCTTCCCGTGCTTTCTGAGTCATGAAAACAAGATTAAATTCTTCCCATGTGACATGATCCGGTTGGAGTCTGTTACTGGGGGAATACTAGATGAGCTTTCAATATTATGATACACTTTTCTTATCACACCATTGCTGGGATTGGATAGATGTTTTGTAAGCAATGTACTAATATTTTTTCGGGCGTTTCCCCAAGGTGGGCATGATATAGACGAGAGAAGGGTGTGGCCAGGGGTATTCCTTTAAGTTAACCATCAGCATCATTATGTCTCTCTCCTCCTTTGATTGTCTATGATATTTAATTATTCACTTTCCTATTAAGACATGAAACATACTTGTAGAACTATTGTAGAACTACTAAGGAGATTCCATAATAATAAAGTAGGTGTGCAGTTTTCGCATTACCCAAAAAAAAAAAAAAAAAAAAATGCATACGCAACTCTGCGACCTATAACTCTGCAAGTATTATTGAATCTCTTAGGTAAAATAGGTTTATATACAGCATATACAGTATATATATATATATATATACAGTATATATGAAAGAAATGGTGACCATAATCTGTGACCTTTACCATTCACCTTGACCTTTGAATAACAAAAACAACAAATTTGGACAATCTTTGTATTGACCAATCAAATTTGCCAGCAAAATTTGGTGACGATAAGTAACCCCCGTTCAGTACAGTTCTGTCGGTTTCATTTCATACTGGATACTAAGACGATTTTATTTAGTTTATGAAAGTCCTCCATAAAATTAGCAGGCTTTCAACTATCTTAACCCTTTTTACTACCACAGATCCTTCATAAGCTCCACAAAATCGTCTAATTATAGCTAGAATACAATAAAAAAGACGTCACCGGAACACAAAGGGTTAAACAGTCTAGGAAGAGTTTAAAGACAAATATCAACACTCTTCTTTTGTTATTTGACCTTGACCTTTAACCTTAAGTATTATAATATATATATATGATTGAAATATATGATATTTAAGTAAAATGCAACTAACAGTCGTCAGCTTATCAATATTTTTTATTTTTTTATGATGAAGGGTAACTTCATCACCTTGGCCTGTGACCTTGACCTTTATGTAGGATTATATTTTTGTTTCCTTTGATGTAACTCTAGAAAATCAAATAAGTGTGTCAAATTTCATTAAAGATCATCAGTTAGTTTCAGAGGTATCAAAGGAATAGTTGACCTTGACCTTTGACCTTCATCTTGACCTTCATGATGTCTAAAAATTTAACATTTTAATTTTACCTTAATGCACAAGTGTCTCTACGAATGTTGTGAAGTTTACATGAATAGTAAAGACATTAGCATATTGACCTTATATTTGATGTTGACCTGTGAACTTGACCTATCAAATGGAATTATGTTTATTCTTGTATGACCTTGCTCTAAGCATTCCGAATATGCATTATATGCCGAATGAGAATCTTACATTAAATAAGAAATACTAGTAAAAATCATATATCGACCTTTAACCTTGACCTTCGACCTTAGAATTTCTTATCAAGGATTTAGTTAGCTTAACAGCAATGTTCATATTAACTAGCATTATGAATATGGTGTAGCCTAATTTGTATAAAAAACTTATTGATTACAAATAGTGATCATATACTGTGACCTTGAACTTTGACCTTTGACTAAAAGTAAAATACATATATTTGGATGGTCGACGCATTGACCAACTGAATTTGCCTGTATAATTTTATGACAATACATTAAACAATCAAGGAGGAGTTTAGGGAAAATGACAAATACTCATATTTTGACCTTGACCTCTGACCTTAACCATTACAATGTTTATGTGAAATGTTATATATACTGCATTAGGCTATATTTAAGTAATAAGCCATAACACAGCCAGTTTTCTAAAATTTTAGTAATCTTTTTTAATAAATAATAAAAGTTGACCTTTGACCTTGACCTGTGATCTTTATGTTGTACATTTTAGTTTGCATTGATATTGCCCATGAACATCAAATACGCATGCCTAATTTCATTAAAACACATCAGTTAGCTTCATAAATATTAATAGAATAATTGACCTTTATCTTGACCTTTTTATGTCTCAAAAAAATGTATTTTCCTTTTCACTTAAAGTGCAGCTATCTCACCAAATATTGTGAAGTTTGCATGAAAAGTACAGAAAATAGCATATTGACCTTGACCTGTGACCGTGACCTTTCATATGGAATATAATAATTTATTGTATGACCTTGGCCTAGGTATTCCGAATATACATGGTAAGCCTAGTGAGAATATAACAGTTAGTATGAGAAATACTAGTAAAAATACTATTTTGATGTTTGACCTTGAACTTTGACCTTGCCCTTTAGATTATTTATCTAAAATGTGTGAAATACGATATCAATGTTACCAGTAACTTGTAAAGTGAAAATGAAGACATTTGAATAAAAACTAAAAATAAATAGTATAAGTTGACCTTTCACTATGACTTGTGACCCTGACCTTTATGTAAGAGTACAAAATTGTTTTCCGTGACATTGCCCAGGAAAATCAAATAAGCATGACTAATTTAATTAAAACCCAAGTTAGTTTCATATGTATTCATAGAATAGTTGACCTTGACCTTTGACCTTGACCTTTGACCATGACCTTCATGATATGTCTCATAAATGTATTATTTCCCTTATCATTTAAAGTGCAACTATATCGCCAAATTTTGTGAAGTTTGCATGCAAAGTAATTAAATTAGCATATTGACCTTATATTTGACCTTGACCTGTGAACTTGACCTTTCATATGAAATTGTTTAGTTTCTTGTATGACCTTGCCCTAAGTATTCCGAATATACATGGTAAGTTTAGTGAGAATCTAACAGTTAATATAAGAAATACTAGTAAAACAAATATATTGACCTTTGACCTTACCCTTCGGAATATTTATCTAAAATTTGGTCAATAGGATATCGACGTTACCAGTAACTTGTATAATGAAAATGAAGACATTTGAGTAAAAACTAAGACACATGAAATATTGACCTTATTTTTAACCTTGACCTTTGACCTTAACCTTTAAGTTAAATTGAAAATGTCTTTTTGACTGACCTTCGCATTGACCAAATGAATATACCTGTGAAATTTGGTGAAAATCCATTGAACGGTCTAGGAGGAGTTACTGGACGGACGACGGACGATGGACGACGACGACGACGGACGACGACGACGGACAAGCTGAATTGTGGTGCACAGTATACGGGCGGGACCTGTGTGTGCGATACCACTCTGCTTCGCAGAGTTGATAATACTGATTAATATTCAAAGTGAAGAAAATCAGTCTCCTACATTATACTTATATCTATAAATATACATATATATTTTCCTCATTCATCGAGGTGGTGGCAGTTTTTATATGCAGATAATAAAGTAGGTGTGCAGTTTTCAAATTACCAAAAAAAATAAAAATAAAATAAAAAAAATGCATACGTAACTCTGCGGCCTAGAATTCTGCAAGTAGTATTGAATCTCTTAGGTAAAATCGGTTTATTTACAGTATATATACTGTATATATATTAAATGTTTTTATACTCACAGCCGGACTTGAACCACCGACAGTCAGAAGAAGTGCCCATACTTTAATCCACTATACCACATCGTGATAGAGGATACTTGTGTGTAGTGTAAAGCATAGACACTCGTCCTGACTGTTGGTGGTTCATGTCCGCCTGGGAGTATATAATAATATTATACTGTATATATATACAGTATATACATATATATGTATATATATATTTGTTTTTTCTCTATATTCCCACTACTCCCTCTCGGGCATTGGCTGAGAGCCTGTACATTCCACTGCTCAACACGGTGAAGCCTGTGAGGTCTTGTTCCAGTCTGGGGAGTGAGACATGTGAAGCATCCATCATGGCTCGAAGCAGCTCCATCTCTGAAGCGGCTGGTTGCTTCGTTCAAGTGCTTCACCGTCTCACCCTCCAGACTCAGACCCTCACTCTCAGAACGCCACCTATTGAGCAGTGAACTATATATATACATATGATTACATTTATGATCACATTGAATCTTAACCATTGGAATATTTATCTATAATAAGATCAGCGTAACACTATTTTGTAGCATTTTGAATAAGGTGTAATTCAAATTTAAAATATATATAAGAAAGAAATAGTGACCATAATCTGTAACCTTCACCATTCACCTTGACCTTTGAATAACAAAAACACAAAACTTGGACAAGCGTTGCATTGACCAACCAAATTTGCCAGCAAAATCTGGTGACGATACGTAACCCGTTCAGTACAGTTCTGTCGGTTTCATTTCATACTGGATATTAAGATGATTTTATTTAGTTTATGAAGGGCCTCCATAAAATTAGCAAGCTTTCAACTATCTTAATTAACCCTTTTTACTACCACAGATCCTTCATAAGCTCCGCAAAATCGTCATATTATAGCTAGAATACAATAAAAAAAAACGTCTCCTGTACACAAAGGGTTAAACAGTCTAGGAAGAATTTAAGGAAAATTATTAACACTCTTCTTTTGTTCTTTGACTTTGACCTTTAACCTTAAGTATTATTATTATTATATATATATATATATATATATATATATATATATATATATATATATATATATATATATACTGTATACTTTATATATATATACTGTATATGTATATATATGGATGATTCCGGTGCTATTCCTCCCTCTCCGCCCTCCTCTCTCTTACTTATGCCTAATATCCTAATCTCTTCTAAAGATGTACTTTCTACCCTCTCTGGGCTTAACACTAATAAGGCGTACGGTCCGGACGGTGTTCCTCCTGTTGTTCTCAAAAACTGTGCTTCCGTGCTGACTCCCTGCCTAGGCAAACTCTTTCGTCTCTGTCTATCCTCTAACGTCTTCCCTTCATGCTGGAAGTTTGCTCACATTCAACCTGTCCCAAAGAAGGGTGACCGCTCTCAACCCTCCAACTATCGTCCAATTGCTCTTATCTCTTGTCTTTCTAAAGTTTTTGAAACTATTCTTGCTTCCAAATTTCTTAAGCATTTCTCTTCTCATAATCTGCTCTCAGATCGCCAGTATGGCTTCCTTAAGGGTCGCTCTACTGGTGACCTTCTTTCATATCCTACTAACTCTTGGTCATCCTCCTTTCGGGACTTCGGTGAGACTTTTTCTATTGCACTAGACATATCGAAAGCCTTCGATAGAGTCTGGCATAAATCTTTAATTTCTAAACTACCCTCTTTCGGTTTCTATCCCTCCATCTGTGCCTTTGTCTCTAATTTCCTTTCCGGCCGTTCCATAGCCGAGGTTGTTTTCGGCCATTGTTCACTTCCTCACCCTATAAACTCCGGTGTTCCTCAGGGCTCTGTCCTATCTCCTATTCTCTTTCTAATTTTTATAAATGATCTCCTTAACTGTACCTTAATTCCCATCCATTCATACGCAGACAACTCTACCTTGCACTACTCCATTAGTTTTTCAGAACGCCCCAGCCAGCAATCCCTCAACGACAAACGAAATGCAGCCATAGAACTCTTAAATTCTGATCTAACTACTATTTCCAATTGGGGCAGAGAAAACCTTGTTAACTTTAATGCTTCGAAAACCCAATTTCTCCATCTATCTACCCGTCAGGTTCTCCCAGCGGACTATCCCTTATTCATCAACAATACAAAAATCAACCCTTCATCTTCTCTCAATATTCTTGGTGTCTCTTTTTCTGCTGCTCTCATTTGGAAGGACCATATTACCAGTCTTGCTAAGGCAGCCTCCCAGAAGCTGGGTGTGCTCAACCGCCTTAGGGGGTTCTTTTCCCCTGCACAGCTTCTTGCTCTGTACAGGGGCATAGTGCGCCCTTGTATATAGTATTGTTCACATGTGTGGGGAGGTTCCTCTCACACCGCTCTCCTAGACAAAGTTGAAAGGAAGGCCTTTCGTATCATTAACTCCCGTCCACTCACCAACTCTCTGCAATCTCTCTCTCTCCGCCGCAATGTTGCATCTCTCTCGCTATTCTATCGCTACTATAATAATCAGTGTTCCTCAGAGCTATCCCAGTGCATACCACCTCCTTTACGTAGGGCACGTGGTACCCGTCTTGCAACTCAATCCCACCCCTACTCTGTGCAACTCTCCAACCCAAGAGTGAAACGTTACTCTCAAACTTTCTTCTACTCAACAGCTGTACTCTGGAACTCTCTCCCAGAATCAGTCTTTCCCTCTTCCTATGACTTAAATTGCTTCAAACTCCGTGTGTCCAGGCATTTTGGCTCGAACGTCCCTTGATTTTGGCCCTGTCACTCTTTCAACTATGGGGGAGGCACTCGCTATAGGCAGTTATGCCTTTTGCCTCCCTCAATCACATAGGAAAAAAAAAAAAATATACAGGTAGCCTATACTGTATATATATATATATATATATTGTGACGTTAACCACTCCGTTAGAACCGCATGGCTTGTCCTACGGTGACTCGCTAGGATCGCCAGGGCAGTGGATGTGGCTACAGTTGATGTATTATTGTGTGCTTTATTTCATATGAAAGCTCGTGTCATGGGCAGTCCAGAAAGGCTCTTTGTTTTCGCCCATGTCAAGGCTTTATATATTTAATTGCAAAGTATAAGATTTATCATTAGTAGGAATGATAGGATTTGAGAGAGAGAGAGAGAGAGAGAGTAGAACAGAGTGAGAGGAGGCGCGCAGTGTTTTTTACCATGCTCGATGACGTCATGGCTGGCTGGCCTCCTGGGAATTGGCTGGAGGACTTGATACTGCCCTGCCCACGCGGTCCAAGCTAGTGCCAGTATATATACAGCTCCCTTGCCTCTCTCTCCCTCAGATCTGGTCTCTAGAACGCATCCTTCTTATCCCTTTGATATCTGTCACCCTCTCTGCACCTGAGAACCTTTTCCTCTGCCTATCTCTCTCATTTCCCATATCTTTCACCACCTTTTATTAATATCATACCCCTTCTGGTTAACTCTGCATATTCAGCTTCATGCTGCCCAGTTGTATTGTGCGTTAAGGTCTCACATAACTCATGTATTTTAGTTGTTAAGATAAGTTGATCACGAAGCATTGGTTGGCATCCATATTGTTCAGTACCGCTTCCTATAAGTATTAGTGTTCTGCTGGATAAGATAATGCTAGACTAGGAGTCTGATATTAGTTATAAGGTATTGTTTCCGATGGGTGCTGGCTTTAGTTAAAAGCTGCACGACATACCTGAGAACTGGAGTTGATTGGGTAAATTCTAGTCTGTGTGCCATTGAGAGTAGAGCATGCACGAATGAGGGCTTTTTGCATATACCATTCTGCACTGTTCTAAGCTCGGTTGTTTGTCTTTGAGGTATGCCAGGAGAACGCTTAATACTTCGGTATTAAGGTTTCTCAAGAGAGCTACCCTTCACTATAACGTAATACTTGATGCACAGACTTGAGATTTGCACTAGGCTATGCGGCATGCCATGCGCACCAGTATCTCGTATCATTGACTCTAGCTAGACTTTATCAGTCATAGTAGACATTAAGTATATTAAACCAATTACTCTTATTATGCATACCCGTTTATGATTACACAAGCATTTTGCAGCCTAGTTTGATGTATTGAGACACAAACGACTTAGGCTCTTTTTGTTGATAGGAATACTGCATTGTCGTGGCGATTATTATTATTGTTGTAGCGTTTAGGATATTCTTGGCTACGACTGCATTATATATCCTGCCTTTTGTGGGCATAGCCTGCACGAGCATTGTTCCGCTGCCTGCCTTTTTGGGTTCCATTTCTGATTCGAGCATCTTGATAGCATCTAACATTTAACCCGTGGAGCCCCGGCTAGTTTTGTAATGTTTGCGCACCAGAACCCGGCCGGTTTTCAAAAAATGGTTTTATTCCAGAAACAATAGCGAATGGGTTAGGAATGAAGGAAAAACCACGAAAAACCGCTCAAAAAGCTTAAAAAATGGTCCTACAGAGCCCCCGAAAACGGATTTTATAAGAGTAAAAAATTGAAGGCAATTATCCCAAAAAAACAGGTTTTTGCGCGCTCGCGCGCACGCACGTGGACTTTGAGAGTTTTCAACCATCGGCACGGTTGCGTGGGATACGTACACAGTTCCCATACAAATCTGAGCCCTCTTGAGTGGCTACACCTGAGGTTACGGTCGGCGCAATTAGGGTGACGCGCCAGGCGCGTCTCTGGGGCTGTGCGTTACATACATCGCCGACGCGTCAGGCGCGTCGCTGGGGCTGTACGGGTTAAAGAAGATTCCTTGTTGGTGTTGAACTACTTTAGTGCACTTTCTTTCATGCAGGAGTGCCTGATATTTATTGACTATAGTAACATAAGCTGTAACTTCTCTTACCACCTTACTTTGCATACCATAACCAAGCACCTTCGGTTATAGGTAGTAATAGGCTGTTTTCACATAACATTAAGCCTAGAGTAGACACACATTTATTGAGAGTTTGATAACCTATTATTGCATATAGAACTCTGGAGAGTATTTGTGTTCTTTGTTCACTGGGAATATACATCAGAGGTTGGATCTAGCGCTTTCCGTTGAAGCATTTATGCCATTACTAGTCCAATGAATAAGAGCCCTGATATATTTAAACCGCAGTCGTAACAAATGGCGACCTTACCTAGGATTTGGTGAACCTACATTTATTAGCAGGGAACATTTGTTGTTTTGGGGAATATTTTGCGGGGATCAGCAAGAATAAAAAAAAATTGCAACATAGTATAGCCCTTGAGTATTTCCGAGATTTTTTGTGTGTATATTGAGGTATAAGAGTTTGGGGTGCTTCTTTTCTGAATATTCAGGTGAAATTTTTTTGTGAGCATCATGTCTTATACCGGATCAGAGGAGAATGGAGACACAGTACGTAATTTCGAAACTGAGGAACAGCAGCATGATGAAATGGTTAATCAGGTGAACTGTGAGGAGGATGCTAGGATATTTTTGCAATGGCCTGTTACTGCCGAGCGGTTGGAGAGTATGAATCGGTACGGTCTTCAATGCCTGGCCACAGCTATCGGTCATGCGGGTACTAGCAGCATGACCAGGGATAACTTGATAACGTGTGTACTGGGCAGGGTGACTGGTGAGCGAGATGGGTTGAGTGCTCAGAGCCCTTTGGCCATGCTTCCCCTACACTCGACTCCCAGCCATCCCAGTAGTTTGCCGACCCCGAGTACGCTTCCACAGTTGGGTGGTGACTGGCAGGGTGGGTTGCCCCTGGGGGGACCACCGGTAATTTCAAACATTGTAGCACCTTCACCTCCTCAAGGGTTAACTCCAGAATTATTGTTTCAGCTCGAATTAGCTAAGATCGAAGAGAGAAAGGCTGTCAGGGTATCTGAGGTTCAACAGCAACAAAGGGCATCTGAGCTTCAGCTTCAGCTTCAGCAGCAAATAGAATTAGCCAAGATAGAAGACAGAAAAACTATCAGTCAGCAGTCTCAGCACATAGAGCTAGCAAAAATCCAAGCTGATTTAGAGTCGACTAGGTACTGTGCCGACATGGACGTAGAGAAGTCGCGAGTAGAGACAACGGGACAGCGACTTGGGGCTGGTAACCGTGTTCATGATCAATCTCTCTCGCATTTATTGAAACTGGTTCCGGTGTTTGATGAGAGTGGTGTAACAGAATTTTTCGCACGCTTTGAGAAGAAGTGCCAGGAACACCAGTGGCCAGAGAATAAATGGGCAGCACTTGTATCCTCTAGATTAATAGGCAAGGGTCTTAAAGCCTACGATGCGTTACCTTTGGAGTCATGTATTGTGTATGAGGATCTCAAGGAGGCTGTCCTGAGGGCTTACGAACTGCAACCAGAAACGTACCGTTTGAAGTTCCGGGGTGTAACCAAGGGAAGAGATAGCACCTTTTTGGAACACGCCCGGGACTTGTCCGATGCTATGGGGAACTGGCTCCGATCTCAGAAGGTAACAACATTTGATGGAATTAAGCAGTTAATGATGTTGGAGCAGTTCTTTAAGAGCACGGGTGGTGATCTAACTTTGAACTTAAATGAGGAAAACCCAAGAACTCTAATAGAAGCAGCAGAAATGGCTGATCTACGGCTGTCGTTGATTCGGGGTTGCGGGTCTTCACAGAAGTACGATGCAAGTGCTAAGGACCGTTATCCTCCCCCTCCCCGTAGCAATGACACATTTTAACAAAAGAGCAATGAAACTAAAACTGAATCCAAACCTAACACTACGCCGTATAAGAACAGTCAGGGGCCTTTTACATCACAGTATAAGCCGAGACCGAAATTTATGTGTTTTAGGTGCCACAAGGAGGGTCATAAAGCAAATGAGTGCCCTAGTCGACCTCCTCCGGCAGCCGTGTCTTTTGCTCACGGCATTGGAGTGTTCAAGAGGACATCGGAGTTTGTTAGAGGCAATTCTTCCGAGGTAAATACACTGCCAGTGCAGAAGGATCCGGAAGGCTTATTCCCTGTCCGTGATGCCTTTAGTGACCACAGGGGACTCGGTTGTGTGGAGTGGGGGGATAGAAGACATGAGGTGAGAATTTTGCGTGACACTGGGGCATCGCAAACACTGTTGAGAAATTTCACTGGTAAACCTGTAAATACGGCGCGGGTGGTTGTGGTTCAGGGAGTTAATGCAACAAGGTCATACCCGCTTGCAAGAATGAAGATGGAAGTTGATGGTGTGACTCGTGACCTGGATGTAGGAATTGTGGAGAAGTTACCTGTTGGGGGCGTCGACCTCCTTCTCGGCAACGACTTTGCGGGGCCTACTTCTGAGTCTCCACCCTTAGTCGTTGCCGAGAAGCCGGCCGACGTGAGTAGGGAGGAGCAGGAGTGGGTTGAGAAGTGTCAGGTGCAACCTATGGCGTGTGTTGTCACCAGATCTCTTGCATCCAGGGAGTCACATTCTGGTCAACAGTCTTTAGACAAGCGGAGGAAAGGTACCGAGAAGGGGTTGAAAGTTGATGCGGTTGAGAGTTTAGTATCAACGGACATTCTCGGGGACTCATTATTAGGACCGATTTTCGAGTCTGGAGAAGACCCATTAACTGTTACTAAGAAGGCAGAGGATGGGCTTAGAAAGACGAAGAGACAGCAACGATACACAGAGAGAGAGCAACGGGAGGCTAAATTCAATGTAGGAGGAGGGCATGAGTTGTTTCGCAAACACTTAGATAAGCTTGCTCCTTCGGACATTCGTAAATTGAAATTAGAAGCGGTGCTGTCGAGTTGGAGGAGGACAGTGATGCACAGTCGGGAGATTTTTTGTTCATAGATGGCATATTGTACCGGCGATTCCAAGATCCGCAGAGGAATTGGGAGGGGGGGTCAGGAGAGGTAGACCAGCTGGTCGTGCCGAGGGTTTGCAGGGAAAGCTTACTTAGGTTGGCTCATGATGTACCACTGGCGGGACATCTGGGTGTCCGTAAGATGGTTGCAGCCTTAGGAAAATTATTTTGGTGGCCTGGTCTGAGAGCACAAGTTGTGTCATGGGTGGCAATGTGTGATGTGTGTCAGAAGGTTGGCAAACCAAATCAGAGCATTCCTAAGGCGCCGTTACACCCCATTCCTGTCAGTGGGCCTCCCTTTAGTAAGGTAATAGTTGATATGGTTGGCCCCCTTCCCCCTACAAGTGCCGGAAACATGTATCTCCTGACCATCATGGATGTAGCAACAAGGTACCCTGACGCGTACCCTATGAGAAATGGGTCAGCGAAGACGGTGGTCCGAAACTTGCTAGTGTATTTTTCCCGGTATGGTTACCCGCAGGAGATTCAGTCAGACCAAGGATCCAACTTCACTTCTAACCTCTTTGTTCAAACAATGCAGCAGCATGGGATTGTTACGGTTGTGTCATCTGCATATCATCCGGAGAACCAGGGTGTGTTAGAGCGATGGCACTCAACCTTAAAATCTATGCTTCGTTGTTATTGCTTTGAGAATGGGAAAGATTGGGATCTTGGCCTGCCATATGTTTTATTTGCTGCACGGGAGGTACCTGGGGAAAGTTTGGGATTCAGCCCTAATGAGCTCGTCTTTGGACACCGTGTCAGAGGGCCTCTCCATATGGTTAAAGAAATATGGGAGGGCGCAGAAAAACCTTGTTCTATGCTCAAGTATGTCCTCGACAGTCGAGAACGGATGTTGCGCAGTCTGGAGTTGGCTGGCCGTAATTTGACTAGCTCTCAGGCCCTCATGAAGGACAGGTACGACCTCAAGGTTAAACTCAGGGAGTTTCACGTGGGTCAGGAGGTGTTGATTCTACTGCCCCTTGTAGGTCACCTCTTATCCGCGAAGTACACTGGTCCTTATAGGGTGGTTGAGAAGCTATCGGACCTGGATTACTTGGTAGCCACTCCAGACAGACGTAAGCACAATCAGTTATGTCACGTTAATCTCATGAAGGAGTATGTGAGGCACCCCCCTGAGCCTCTCACTGTGCCTGTGATGACGTTTAGCAGTCAAGGTGGAGAAGGAGAACGGGACAGCCAAGCTCAGGTGGAGGATAACTGGGATCATCATGTCTCTGCGAACCAGTGGGCGGGGAATACGAACCAGGCGGCTCAGGAAGCGTTGCAACACTTACCTGAGCATCAGCGTGTGGCTGTGAAGCGCCTGTTCGATTCATACCCCTCTGTTTTCGCGGAGCACCCAGGCCTCACTACCCTAGAGGTGCACGACGTGGACGTAGGAGACCACCCCCTTTCAAGTCAGTTCCCTATAGGGTGCCCCCTATTAAACTGCCGGCCCTCCGGGCGGAGTTGGAGTATATGTTAACAAGGGGGCTGATTGAGAAGGGGGTAGTGAAGTGGACATCTCCCGTCACGCTGCAACCAAAACCGGATGGTAAGGTGCGATTCTGCATAGACTACAGACGGTTAAATGGTTTGACGCCCACCAACCCATACCCTCTTCCTCGGGTCGACGACTGTGTGGATATGATAGGCAATGCAAAGTACCTAACCAAGGTGGACTTGGTTAAGGGGTACTGGCAGGTGCCCTTATCCGAACGAGCGAAAGAGGTATGTGGCTTTGTGGTGGATGGTGCTACCTACCGCTGTAACGTGATGCCTTATGGCCTAAAGAACGCACCCGCTACCTTTCAGAGTTTGATGAATGATATAACGGCAGACATTCCTAATTGCACAGTATACCTCGACGATGTTATTATCTATGACAACAGCTTTAAGAGTCATTGTGAGCACATAGAACTCCTGTTCAAGAGGCTTAGTGAGGCTGGCTTGGTGGTCAACCTGGCAAATTGTGATTTCGTGCGGGCGTCCGTGCAGTATCTTGGGTTCATGGTGGGGTTGGGTCAGGTGTGCCCCCCACACAACAAGATAGCTGCGATAGATCACTTTCCCCGGCCGGCCACCAAGAAACAGATCATGAGGTTCTTAGGTATGATCGGATACTACAGATGCTTCATTAAGGGGTACTCTACCGTGCTAGCACCTCTGACAGATCTTTTAGCGAAGGATAAGAAATTCAAATGGGCGCCTGAGTGTGAGAAGGCGTTTAGAGTAGTAAAACACCTGTTGTGCACTCACCCGATCCTCAGGGCCCCTGACTTTAGCCTACCTTTCCAACTAGCAACGGATGCTAGTGGTGTGGGGGCTGGTGCCGTCCTTATGCAAAAGGACGATGATGGGCTGGAATATCCTGTTAGTTTCTACTCGAAGAAGTTCAATTCAGCCCAAAAGAACTACTCTGTTGTCGAGAAGGAGCTGCTGGCAATTTTACTTGCACTGAGGCATTTCGAGGTCTATGTTCCAGCCTATGGTCCAGTCGTTGTAATTTACACATATCATCACCCTCTCAAGTTTTTGAACCAGTTTCACAATCGGAATATGAGGCTGACCAGGTGGTCGCTAATGTTACAGGAATATAACCTGGACATACGCCATATTGCCGGTTGTGACAACGTGATTGCAGATTGTCTTTCAAGGGTAGATGATCCTGGGTAGATTGACACACGGGTAGCCTCCTGCTTTGGATTGAATAGTATTTTGCGCTTGGTGCTTGTTGGCTCGCGGTTGTAGTCCAGCGTATTGGGTCGTAAAGCAGGAGTTGAGCGTTTGGTATAGAAGAAAAAACTAGGCTAGCCCCTATAGTGCAGCCGAAATAAACAAATTAAAAACATAAAAATCAAATAAAAACTCTTTCTTTGATAAGTTGAATTTGTTCAGTATGTTATAGCAGTAATTCTGAGTTGCACTCCTCTCAGAATGCTAGGCTAGAGAAGCTCGCTCTTGAGGAGCATAACTACATATGATTTAACCTATTGTGTTGGGGAGGGTTATAATTTTGTAAAATGTTTTGTTGAGAACTGTGCCAGATATTTTACTGCCGCTGGGTGATGGGAAGTAGAGATATAGCATGGGTTCTAACCATCAGATTTTTTTTGAGCTTTGGGCCTCTGAGAAGAATCTTGGGGGGTGTGTGACGTTAACCACTCAGTTAGAACCGCATGGCTTGTCCTACGGTGACTCGCTAGGATCACCAGGGCAGTGGATGTGGCTACAGTTGATGTATTATTGTGTGCTTTATTTCATATGAAAGCTCGTGTCATGGGCAGTCCAGAAAGGCTCTTTGTTTTCGCCCATGTCAAGGCTTTATATATTTAATTGCAAAGTATAAGATTTATCATTAGTAGGAATGATAGGATTTGAGAGAGAGAGAGAGAGAGAGTAGAACAGAGTGAGAGGAGGCGCTCAGTGTATTTTACCATGCTCGATGACGTCATGGCTGGCTGGCCTCAAGGGGATCGGCTGGAGGACTTGATACCGCCCTGCCCACGCGGTCCAAGCTAGTGCCAGCTCCCTTGCCTCTCTCTCCCTCAGATCTGGTCTCTAGAACACATCCTTCTTATCCCTTTGATATCTGTCCCCCTCACTGCACCTGAGAACCTTTTCTTCTGCCTATCTCTAGATAATGCTAGACTAGGAGTCTGATATTATAAGGTATTGTTTCCGATGGGTGCTGGCTTTAGTTAAAAGCTGCACGACATACCTGAGAACTGGAGTTGATTGGGTAAATTCTAGTCTGTGTGCCATTGAGAGTAGAGAATGCACGAATGAGGGCTTTTTGCATATACCATTCTGCACTGTTCTAAGCTCGGTTGTTTGTCTTTGAGGTACACCAGGAGAACGCTTAATACTTCGGTATTAAGGTTTCTCAAGAGAGCTACCCTTCACTATAACGTAATACTTGACGCACAGACTTGAGATTTGCACTAGGCTATGCGGCATGCCATGCGCACCAGTATCTCGTATCATTGACTCTAGCTAGACTTTATCAGTCATAGTAGACATTAAGTATATTAAACCAATTACTCTTATTATGCATACCCGTTTATGATTACACAAGCATTTCGCAGCCTAGTTTGATGTATTGAGACAAACGACTTAGACTCTTTTTGTTGATAGGAATACTGCATTGTCGTGGCGATTATTATTATTGTTGTAGCGTTTAGGATATTCTTGGCTACGACTGCATTATATATCCTGCCTTTTGTGGGCATAGCCTGCACGAGCATTGTTCCGCTGCCTGCCTTTTTGGCTTCCATTTCCGATTCGAGCATCTTGATAGCATCTAACATAGAAGATTCCTTGTTGGTGTTGAAGGACTTTAGTGCACTTTCTTTCATGCAGGAGTGCCTGACATTTATTGATTAAAGTAACGTAAGCTGTAACTTCTCTTACCACCTTACTTTGCATACCATAACCAAGCACCTTCGGTTATAGGTAGTAATAGGCTGTTTTCACATAACATTAAGCCTAGAGTAGACGCACATTTATTGAGAGTTTGATAACCTATTATTGCATATAGAACTCTGGAGAGTATTTGTGTTCTTTGTTCACTGGGAATATACATCAGAGGTTGGATCTAGCGCTTTCCGTTGTAGCATTTATGCCATTACTAGTCCAATGAATAAGAGCCCTGATATATTTAAACCTCAGTCGTAACAATATATATATATATATATACTGTATATATATATATATATATATATATATATATATATATATATATATATATATATGTTATCTAAGTAAAATGCAACTAAAAGTCGTCAGCTTATTAAAAATCAAGTATTTTTTTTATGATGAAGGTTAACTTTTGACCTTGGCCTGTGACCTTGACCTTTATGTAGGATTACGTTTTTGTTTGCTTTGATGTAACCCTAGAAAATCAAATAAATGTGTTAACTTTCATTAAAGAGCACCAGTTAGTTTCAGAAGTATTAAAAGAATAGTTGACCTTGACCTTTGACCTTCATCTTGACCTTCATGATGTCTGAAAATTTAACATTTTAATTTTCCCTTAAAGCACAACTGTCTCATCGAATTTTGTGAAATTTACATGAATAAAGAAATTAGCATATTGACCTTATATTTGACGTTGACCTGTGACTTTGACCTATCAAATGGAATTATGTGTATTCTAGTATGACCTTGGTCTAGGCATTCCTAATATGCATGATATGCCTAATGAGAATCTTACATTAAATAGGAAATACTAGTAAAAATCAAATTTCGACCTTTGACCTTGACCTTCGACCTTAGAATTTCTTATCGGGGTTTTAGTTAGCTTAACAGCAATGTTCGTATTAACTAGCATTATGAATATGGTGTAATTCGTATACAAACTTATTGATTACAAATAGTGATCATATACTGTGACCTTGACCTTTGACCTTTGACTTAAAATAAAATACATATATTTGGATGGTCGTCGCATTGACCAACTAAATTTGCCTGTATAATTTGGTGACAATACATTAAACAGTCTAGGAGGAGTTTAGGGAAAATGACAAATACTCTTGTTTTGACCTTGACCTCTGACCTTAACTATTACAATATTTATATGAAATTTGATAAATATTATATTTAAGTAATAAGCCATAACACAGCCAGTTTTCAAAAAAAATAGTATTTTTGTTAATAAATAATAAAAGTTGACCTTTG